>JAHIAM010006847.1:0-33690 GCA_021605205.1 Aegilops longissima
CCCTTGCATATTATAGTTCATCACGAAGCTCTTGTAGCTTGGTGGCGATGATTGAAGAATTCATCAATGACACTATCATCGAAAGATTAACTCCCGGTTGAATCAAGTGATTGTTATACCCGGATATTCTGAATATATGCTCAGCTGGCGAACTATTCTCCTCCATCTTGCGGATATAGAACTTATTGGAACTTCATATCTCTCAATCCAGAATTTGCTTGAAATATTAACTTCAACTCCTGGAACATCTCATATGTTCCATGACATTCAAAACGCCGTTGAAGTCCCGGTTCTAAGCGGTAAAGCATGGCACACTGAACTATCGAGTAGTCATCAACTTTGCTCTGCCAAACGTTCATAACATCTGGTGTTGCTCCTGCAGCAGGTTTGGCACCTAGTGGTGCTTCCGGGACATAATTCTTTTGTGCAGCAATGAGGATAAACCTCAAGTTAGGGACCCAGTCTGTGTAATTGCTACCATCATCTTTCAACTTTGCTTTCTCAAGGAACGCATTAAAATTCAACGGAACAACAGCACGGGCCATCTATCTACAACAATATAGACAAGCAAAATACTATCAGGTACTAAGTTCATGATAAATTTAAGTTCAATTTAATCATATTACTTAAGAACTCCCACTTAGAGAGACATCCCTCTAATCATCTAAGCGATCACGTGATCCAAATCAACTAAACCTAACCGATCATCACGTGAAATGGAGTAGTTTTCAATGGTGAACATCACTATATGAACATTGAGCTTATCTACTATATGATTCACGCTCGACCTTTCGGTCTCAGTGTTCCGAGGCCATATCTGCATATGCTAGGCTCGTCAAGTTTAACCCGAGTATTCTACGTGTGCAAAACTGGCTTGCACCCGTTGTAGATGAACATTGAGCTTACCACACCCGATCATCACGTGGTGTCTCGGCACGACGAACTTTGTCAACGGTGCATACTCAGGGAGAACACTTTTACCTTCAAAATTTAGTGAGAGATCATCTTATAATTCTACCGTCAATCAAAGCAAGATAAGATGCATAAAATATAAACATCACATGCAATCAATATAAGTGATATGATATGGCCACCATCATCTTGCGCTTGTGATCTCCATCTCCGAAGCACCGTCATGATCACCATTGTCACCGGCGCGACACCTTGATCTCCATCGTAGCATCGTTGTCGTCTCGCCAACTATTGCTTCTCGACTATCGCTACGCTTAGTGATAAAGTAAAGCAATTACATGGCGATTGCATTTCATACGATGGCGACAACCATATGGCTCACGCCGATTATCGATAACTTCGGTTACAAAACATGATCATCTCATACAATAAATAAAGGACCATGTCTTGACCATATCACATCACAACATGCCTGCAAAAACAAGTTAGGCGTCCTCTACTTTGTTGTTGCAAGTTTTACGTGGTTGCTACGGGCTGAGCAAGAACCGTTCTTACCTACGTATCAAAACCACAGCGATATTTAAGTCAAGTATGTGCTGTTTTAACCTTCACAAGGACGGGCGTATGCACTCGATTCAACTAAAGTTGGAAAGCGGCACCCGCCAGCCACCTCTGTGCTAAGCGCGTCGATAGAACCAGTCTCGCGTAAGCGTCTGGGTAATGTCGGTCGGTCCGCTTCATCCAACAATACCGCCCGAATCAAAGTGTGACATCTTTGGTAAGCGGTATGACTTATATCGCCCACAACTCACTTGTGTTCTACTCGTGCATATAACATCTACGCATAAACCTGGCTCGGATGCCTTTATTGGGGAGCGTAGTAATTTCAAAAAATTCCTACGCACCGCAAGATCATGGTGATGCATAACAGCGAGAGGGAGAGTGTTGTCCGCGTACAGTCGTGAACCCGGCGGAGGCGTTATGACAATCACGGTTGATGTAGTAAATGCGTCTTCACGATCCGACCGATCAAGTACCGAGCGTCACGGCACCTCCGAGTTAAGCACCGTTCAGCTCGATGGCGTCCCACAAACTCCTATCCGGCGAGCTTCACGGGAGAGTTAAAATCGGCCTGACGGCGTCTTTGGCGGTGATTATGTTGCTACCGGCGCGAGGCTTCACTAAGCACCGCTACGATATGACCGAGGTGGATTATGGTGGAGGGCACGCTGCAGCTTGAACAATCAACTTCGTGTTCTGGGTGCCCTGCCGTATATAAAGGAGAAAGGGGGAGGCTGGCGGCCTTGGGGAGGCGCCAAGGAGAAGTCATCCTCCTAGTAGGGTCGGACTCCCTTTCCTAATCCAACTAGGAAGAGGAAGGGAAAGGAAGAGAGGAGAGGGAGAGGGAAGAGGGGCGGGCCCCCTCCTAGTCAATTCAGACTCCCCATGGGAGAGGGCATGCCACCTCCTGGGCTTCTGCCCTCTCTCTCCCCTCAGGCCCACTAAGGCCCAATACTTCCCCGGGCGGTTCAGGTAACCCCTCCGGCACTCCGGTTTTCTCCGAAACCACCCGGAACACTTTCAGTGTCCGAATAGCCACCCAATATATCAATCTTTATTTCTCGACCATTTCGAGACTCCTCGTCACGTACGTGATCACATCCGGGACTCCGAACTACCTTCGGTACATCAAATCACATAAACTCATAATACCGATCGTCACCGAACGTTAAGTGTGCGGACCCTACGGGTTCGAGAACTATGTAGACATGACCGAGACTCGTCTCTCGTCAATAACCAATAGCGGAACATGGATGCTCATATTGGCTCCTACATATTCTCACGAAGATCTTTATCGGTCGAACCGCATAACAACATCGTTGTTCCTTTGTCATCGGTATGTTACTTGCCGAGATTCGATTGTCGGTATCTCAATACCTAGTTCAATCTCGTTACCGGCAAGTCTCTTTACTCGTTCCGTAATGCATCATACCGCAACTAACTCATTAGTCACATAGCTTCCAAGGCTTATAGTGATGTGCATTACCGAGAGGGCCCGGAGATACCTCTCCGACAATCAGAGTGACAAATCCTAATCTTGATCTATGCCAACTCAACAAGTACCATCGGAGACACCTGTAGAGCACCTTTATAATCACCAAATTACGTTGTGACATTTGGTAACACACAAAGCGTTCCTCCGGTATTTGCGAGTTGCATAATCTCATAGTCATAGGAACATGTATAAGTCATGAAGAAAGCAATAACAATATACTAAACGATCGTATGTAAGCTAACGGAATGGGTCAAGTCAATCACATCATTCTCTAATTATGTGATCCCGTTAATCAAATGACAATCATGTCTATGGTTAGGAAACTTAACCATCTTTGATTCAACGAGCTAGTCAAGTAGAGGCATACTAGTGACACTCTGTTTGTCTATGTATTCACACATGTACTAAGTTTCCGGTTAATACTATTCTAGCATGAATAATAAACATTTATCATGATATAAGGAAATATAAATAACAACTTTATTATTGCCTCTAGGGCATATTTCCTTCAGTCTCCCACTTGCACTGGAGTCAATAATCTAGATTACACAGTAATGATTCTAGAGGCAATAATAAAGCTATTATTTATTTCCTCATATCATGATAAATGTTTATTATTCATGCTAGAATTTTATTAGCTGGAAACATGAATACATGAATACATAGACAATGATCACATATGATTCATATTTCTAGCCATGAACATGATTTCATTTATTAGCGGGATCACATCATTAGGAAGAATGATGTGATTTAGTGTTCACAACATGACATACATGTTTATGACTGGATTATGCAACTCCCGTTCTAGCGTGTGCTAGCGTCTCAACATAACTGAAGTGATTATAAAGTTACTCTATGTGTATCAAAGGTACTTGTTGAAGGGTGCATATTCGAGATTAGGATTTGTCCTCGATGTCGAAGAGGTATCTGCGGGCCTTCGATAATGCATCTTTATAAGCCTTTGCAAACATGTAACTAATGAGTTGGATATGACTGATAATGTACACGGCTGGGGATAGCAGGTACGATAAAAGAAAGTTGCGATGAATACGACCGACTAAAATCAAGTGACCAGAGATGTGAACGAAGAAAAGTCCAAAGAGTTCTTGAACCCGTAGGGAAGTTAGTTGACGATATAGTATTATGAGTTATGTATGTTAATGGCTGAATGTTGTTGGAGTTAGGAGAATCACGGACATGGCGAGCTCGAGAATAGTCAGGAGAATAAAGATTGATATATGAGATAATAGTGTTTGGACTCGGAAGGGTTCCGGAATTCACGGAAGGGGTTCCGGATGTTTCCCGAAATGTTTGGGTACAAGAACACTTTATTTGGGCCAAAGGGAAAGCCCACAAGGTTTTGGAAGCGCAAAGGAAGTTTCTGCGAGTCCGAGGCAGACGCCGAGTCCACTGGCGTCAGTCTGGAAATCAGAAGGACTCTTGCCTTTCGGGTGAAACCGACTTTGTGGAGCTTTTACTCCAAGTTTCGACCCAAGGCTCAACATATAAATAGAGGGTAGGGCTAGCACCCAAGGCAGATCAAGAAACACCAAGTGGGTGTGCAAGCAACCCGTCCCCTCTAGTTTATCCTCCATCATAGTTTTGTAGTGCTTAGGCGAAGCCTGTGGAATTGTTCTTCACCAACACCGTCCTGCCGCCGATCGTGCTGCGAATTCATCTACTACTTCGCCCCTCTTCTTTGGATCGAGAAAGCGAGGGCGTCATCGAGCTGAGCGTGTGTGATCGTCCATTTTGCATCATGCTTTTATATCGATATTTATCGCATTATGGGCTGTTATTTCACGTTATGTCACAATACTTATGGCTATTCTCTCTTATTTTACAAGGTTTACATGAAGAGGAGAATGCGGCAGCTGGAAGATCGAAATTTGGAAAAGGAGCAAATATTGGAGACCTATTATGTGCAACTCAAAGTCCTGAAACTCCACGGAATCTCTTAAAATAAATAAAGAAAAATGTAGCCAAAGATGAAGGCGGGGCCCACACCACACTCACGAGGGTGGGCGCGCCCCTACGTGGCCCCCTGGTGGCTCTCCGATGCCCATCTTCTCCTATATGGCGTCTTCGATGAGAAAAAATAAGAGGAACCTTCGGGGCGAGACTCGCCGCCCACGGCGGAACCTGCAGCGGAACAATCTAGGGCTCGGTGAGGCATTACTCGGGGACACTTCCCTTGGGAGGGAAATCATCGTCATCATCATCACCAGCGCTCCTCTCATCGGGAGTGGGCAATCTTCATCAACATCTTCACCAGCACCATCTCATCTCAAACCCTAGTTCATCTCTTGTATCCAATTCTTGTCTCCAAGTCAGGATTAGTGCTAGTAGGTTGCTAGTAGTGTTGATTACTCCTTGTAGTTGATGCTAGTTGGTTTATTTGGTGGAAGATCATATGTTCAGATCCTTTATGCATATTATTACCCGCTGATTATGAACATGAATATGCTTTGTAGTAGTTACGTTTGTTCCTGAGGACAAGGGAGAAGTCTTGCTATTAGTAGTCATGTGAATTTGGTATTCGTTCGATATTTGAATGAGATGTATGTTGTCTAGCCTCTAGTGGTGTTATGTGAATGTCGACTACATAACACTTCACCATTATTTGGGCCTAGAGGAAGGCATTGGGAAGTAATAAGTAGATGATGGGTTGCTAGAGTGACAGAAGCTTAAACCCTAGTTTATGCGTTGCTTTGTAAGGGGCTGATTTGGATCCATATGTTTCATGCTATGGTTAGGTTTACCTTAATACTTTTGTTGTAGTTGCGGATGCTTGCAATAGAGGTTATCATAAGTGGGATGCTTGTTCAAGTAAGAACAGCACCCAAGCACAGTCCACCCACACACCAAATTATCAAAGTACGAGCGAATCATATGGCGTGATGAAAACTAACAGCGATATTCCCATGTGTCCTCGGGGCGCTTTTCCTATTATAAGAGTTTGTCCAGGCTTGTCCTTTGCTACAAAAAGATTGGGCCACCTTGCTGCACTTTATTCCTCTTGTTACTTGTTGCTCGTTACAATTTATCTTATCACAAAACTATCTGTTACCACTTATTTCAGCACTTGCGAGAGAATACCTTGCTGAAAACCGCTTATCATTTCATACGCTCCTCGTTGGGTTCGACACTCTTACTTATTGAAAGGACTATGATAGGTCCCCTATACTTGTGGGTCATCAAGACTCTTTTACGGCGCCGTTGCGGTGAATGTAGCGCCTTTGGTAGGTGGAATTTGGTAAGGAAAAATTTATATAGTGTGCTGAAATTTTACATCACTTGTTACTATGGAAAGTAATTCTCTGAGGGGCTTGTTAGGGTATCTTCACCCGTCGATGAAACAAAGTTTCTCCTCAACCCACTGAACCTATTTAAAATGAAACTCCTTTTGAAATTCCTTGGGTATGATGGAAAAACTGCTAGCTAACACTTTTACAGGAGATGGAACAAAGCATCTGATGAACATCTACTCTTTGTGGATGAAGTTTGTGGACTATTTAAGCTTGCGGTATACCGATGATGTTGTTAAGAAGAAGGCCTTCCCTTTATCTTTGAAGGAGACACATTGACATGGTATAGGCTATGTGATGATACGAGATCATGGAACTATAAAAGATTGAAGCTGGAATTTCATCAAAATATTACCTTATGCATCTTGTTCATCGTGATCGCAATTATATATATAATTTTGTCCTCATGAAGGAGAAAGCATCGCTCAAGCTTGGGGAGGCTTAAATCAATGTTATATTCATGCCCCAATCATGAGCTCTCAAGAGTGACAATTCTTGAATTTTTATGCGACTTTACGATAACAATCGCACCATGCTCGATACTTCTTGTCTTTGGCTCTTTTATGATGAAGACTATTGAATTTAAATGGAATTTATTGGATAGAATTAAGCATAACTCTGAAGATTGGGACCTCGAGGAAGGTAAGGAGTCAGGTATGACACCTAAGTTTGATTGTGTTAAATCTTTTATGGATACCGATATTTTCCGTAAGTTTAGCACTAAATATGGACTTGACTCGAGATAGTAGCTTCTTTACGTGAATCTTTTGCTACTTATGTTGATCTCCCCAAGGATAAGTGGTTTAAATATCATCCTCCATAGAAGTAAAAGTAGCTGCACCTATTAAAGTTGAAGAAAAGACTATCACTTATAATGATCCTATTGTTCCCACTTCTTATGTTGAGAAACTACCTTTCCCGTTAGAATGAAGGATCATGCTAAAGCTTCAACTGTTGTTCGTAAAAGCAATATTAGAACTTATACACCTCTGAGCAAGTTAAAGTAGAACCTAATATTGCTATTGTTAAAGATCTCTTGTCGATAATATTGATGGGCATGTTATTCAATTCTGCGGTGAAGCGCTAGAATTGCTAAACCGTGTGCTAAAGATAAACATAGACTGTGGTAGGCGTGCTGTTATTTACATTAAAATAGGAGATCATTATTATCATGGCTTATGTGATATGGTTGCTAGTGCTAGTGTAATACCAATTGACTTATACAAATAAATTATGCATGAAATTGCACTTTGAGTTAGAAAATATTGATGTTACAATTAAACTTGCCAATAGAGATACTATATACGCAATGGGAATTGTTAGAGATGTTGAAGTCTTGTGTGGGAAAACTAAATATCATGTTGATTTTCTTGTTCTTGGTTCTCCACAAGATAGCTTTTGTCCCATTATATTTGGTAGACCCTTCTTGAATCACATTAATGCTAACATAGATTACGAAAAGAATGTTGTTACTATTGGCTTGGATGATATGGTTCATGAGTTTAATTTCTCTAAATTTAGTAAATAACATCGTGAGGAAGAATTGCCTAGTAAGGATGAAATTATTGGTCTTGCTCCTATTGCGTACCTCCTAGTGATCCTTTAGGACACTATTTGCTGACCATGAAAATGAGATGTTCATGAATGAAAGAAGGAAATAGATGAAGTATTTTTAAGCGGAACCTATTACGCAACACAATTTGCTGTTGAAATCCTAGGGGATCCTCCTCCACCCAAGGGTGATCCCGTGTTTGAGCTTAAACCGTTGCCTGATAATCTTAAATATGCTTATCTTGATGAAAAGAAAATATATCATGTTATTATTAGTGCTAACCTTTCGGAGCATGAAGAAGAAAGATTATTGAAAAATCTGAAGAAGCACCGTGCAGCTATTGGATATACTCTTGATGATCTTAAGGGCATTAGTCCCACTCTATGTCAACATAAAATAAATTTGGAAGCGGATGCCAAACCAGTTCGTGATCCTCAACGATGTTTGAATCCTAAAATGAAAGAAGTGGTAAGAAAAGAAATACTCAAGCTTACGGAGGCGGTATAATTTATCCGTTCTTGATAGTCGATTGGGTAAGTCGTGTCCATTGTGTCCCTAAGAAGGAGGTATTCTTGTTGTCCCTAATGATGAAGATGAATTGATCCATAAAAGAATTATCACAGGTTATAGGATGGTAATTGATTTCCATAAATTAAATAAAGCTACTAAGAAAGATCATTACCCTTACCTTTTATTGATCAAATGCTAGAAAGATTATGCAAACATACACATTATTGCTTTCTAGATGGTTATTCGGTTTCTCTCAAATACATTGTCGGCTAAAGATCAATCAAAGACTACTTTTACATGCCCTTTTGGTACTTTTGCTTATAGGCGTATGCCTTTTGGTTTATGTAATGCACTGCTACCTTTCAAAGATGCATGATGGCTATATTCTCGACTTTTGTGAAAAGATTTGTGAGGTTTTCATGGACGACTTTTCCATCTATGGTTCCTCTTTTTATGATTGCTTGAGCAATCTTGATCGAGATTTTCTTGAGATGTGAAGAAACTAATCTTGTCTTGAATTGGGAAAAGTGCCACTTTATGGTTAATGAAGGTATTGTCTTGGGGCAGAAAGTTTACGAAAGAGGTATTGAAGTTGATAAAGCCAAGGTTGATGCTATTGAAAAGATGCCATGTCCCAAGGACATCAAAGGTATAAGAAGTTTCCTTGGTCATGCGGATTTTATAGGAGGTTCATTAAGGACTTCTCAAAAATTTCTTGGCCTCGACTAATTTATTACAAAAGATGTACCATTTGTCTTTGATGATGATTGTGTAGAAGCATTTGAAATACTTAGAAATCATTAGTCTACACTTTTGTTGTTCACCACACGATTGGAATTTACCCTTTGAATCATGTGTGATGCTAGTGATTATCTGTAGGTGTTGTTCTAGGGCAAAGAGTTGATAAGAAATTAAATGTTATCCATTATGCTAGTAAGACTCTAGACAATTCTCAAAGAAATTATGCTACTATCGAAAAGGAACTTTTAGCAGTTGTATTTGCTTGTGATAAATTCAGACCCTATATTGTTGATTCAAAGTAACTATTCACTTGATCATGCTGCTATTAAATACCTTATGGAGAAGAAAGATGCAAAACCTAGACTTATTAGATGGGTTCTCTTCTTGCAAGAATTTGTTTTGCATATTGTTGATAGAAAAGGAGATGAGAACCCCGTTGCAGACAACTTGTCTAGGTTAGAAAAGCGTTCTTGATGACCCACTACCTATTGATGATAGCTTTCATGATGAACAATTAAATGTCATAAGCACTTCTCGTAGCACTCTATGGTATGCTGATTATGCTAATTATATTGTTGCTAAATTTATACCACCTAGCTTCACATACCAGCAAAAGAAAAAGTTTTCTATGATTTGCGACATTACTTTTGGGATGACCCACATCTTTATAAAGAAGGAGTAGATGGTGTTATTAGACATTGTGTACACGAGCATGAACAGGAGCAGATCATACATAAGTGTCATTCGAAGCTTATGGAGGACACCATCTTTGGAGATAGAACTGCACATAAGGTATTGCAATCCGGTTTTTATTGGCCCACTCTCTTCAAGGATGCTGTAAGTTTGTCTTGTCTTGTGATGAATGTCAAAGAATTGGTAATATTAGTAGACGTCAAGAAATGCCTATGAATTATTCACTTGTTATTGAACCATTTGATGTTTGGGGCTTTGATTATATGGGACCTTTTCCTGCCTCTAATGGATATTGTAACACCCGGATAATTAAGCTACAGTAATCCCTGCTAATGATGCCACGTCACCTCGGTTACCGTGATTAAACTCACGTTGATTCGAACCCGGTTCAAATCAAATTGAAACATAGGCAAACAATAAAAGTTTTCAAAAATTCAAACTAAAATGTTCGGGGGTTGTCTAATATTACAAAGTTAATTATGGTGGGGTGCACACATTTTTGTAAGGTGTTTGGATATTTTAAATAAACTAAAACAGAAAAAGGAAAATAAGAAAGAAAATAAAACAAAAAGAGAGGAAAAAACCCCCAGCCCATTGGGGCCAAGGCCCACAGGCCAAGCCCACAGCCCGGTAAGCCAGCCCTGCCCGGCCCACCCTCACTCCCTTATCCCCCCTCCCCGATTAAGCAATGACCTACCCACCCATTCCCCTCGATCCCTCCTCCTCTTCCCCCTTGATCTGGATCGGCTCAGCTTCCAATCCGTCGCCCCCCCCAGCCAAGCGACTCGCCGCCCGACCTCACCTCCTCCTCTCCTCCCGGCCCAAGCGCGCAGCTGGCTCAAGGCCCTAAATCGCCTCGGGCGTCCCGACCCCACCCCCCTCCTCGCGGATCCATGACGGCGGGGCCGGCCGCCTCCCGCCCTCCTCCTCACGGTGCCCCAGGCCGCCCAAGCTTCTTCAAGACCCCGTCCCCCCCTTGAGCTCTCCCCGATCCCCCTCGTCCCCTCCGGCGCCACCGCGCCCCCGTCGCCCGGCTCCGGCCGCCCCGCCTAGCAGCCCTCCCTCTCCCTTCCCCATCACGGGCAGGGCGTGCTCCGGCCCTCTCCCTTCTCTCCTGCTTGGAGCCTCGGCCCGGCCCGCCCACCTGACGCCCCCCCGTCGGGATCTCGTCGCGGCGCCCTCCGTGACCAAATGGTCACAGGCCGAGCCCATGGTGCTTGTAGCGTCGCGCAAGCCCCGGCCCCGTGGCGCGCTCCGTCGGGATCCGAACCCTACCGCCGCCTCCGCCGCTCGTGGCGTCGTTTCGGCGAGTCGGTCGTGCCCTTTGCCACCATTGGTAGCGTCCTCCCGCTTCGAGCAACGCCCGCTTCGCGCCTTTTTAACGCCAGACGGCGGTTTCAGCGAGTCGGCGCCCTCCACTTGAACACCAAGGAGCCTAGCATTGCTGTTGGCGTGGCGACCGGAGCCACTGCTTTGAGCCAGCAGTGGTGGGCCAGGCCCCCCCAGCGCCGACTGACTGACTCGGTCGGCTAGGTGACCGGTCCACCCCACCTATGACATGGGGCCCCACCCTTTACAGAGCGTTTAAAAATAAAAGAAAAGGAAAGGAATTTAAATAAATATAATTAATAAAAATAAAAGTGAATAAAATTAATTAATTAATTAATTAATTAAGTAAATAATTAATTTAATTAATCTGATTAATTAACCTAATGGCTAATTAACTTATTTAACTACATTAATTAACTACTTGATCCTTTGCGAAGCAGGACCCACATGTCGGGTTGACCAAGTCAACCACGATGATTCTTGACGTCGGCATGACATCATCTTGGCGTCATAATTCATTTATCGAATTAATTAATTAATTAATTAAATTCCAGAAATTAATAAAATCTTTGAAAATCATATCTTTTAATCCGTAACTTTCGGTTAAAATATTTTCAACATGAAAGTTGCTCGAGCGGCGAGGCGAATCCGGATCGCGATCAGGTTAGTCGCCACACCCTAACCTATCGAGACCTGCAACTTTCCCCCTCGGCTCCTCTTGCCCAAAAACACGAAACACAGAATACTTTCCGAATGTTTTATAACGATACCACCTCATACCACGTTAGAACACGCCTAGCATCGCTACTTGACATATCATGCATCGATATGCATCTGTTTACTTAGTATTCATTGTTTCTTCCCCTCTTCTCTCCGGTAGACTCTGAGACCGGCTTCTTCTTTGGCGATTCGACTACGGTGTTGTGACCTCTCTCTTGCCCGAGCAACCCAGGCAAGCCCCCCCCCTTGATCACGGATATCGCCTACTCTTCTCTATCTTGCTTGCATTAGAGTAGTGTAGCATATTCTTGCTACGATACTCCTATCTGCTTTGCATGCTTTGTCTTTGTTACCTTTGTTGTTACCTTTACTGCAATCCTATATGCTTAGTATGGGATGCTAGTACTTTCATCTGTGGCCCTACATTCTTGTCAAGTCTGCCGTGCTATACTATCGGGCCGTGATCACTCGGGAGGTGATCACGGTATATCTATATACTTTATACATGATACATGTGGAGACTAAAGTCGGGTAATTGGTGGTGGAGCACCCATGAGTGGATCTTGAGGCGGGCGACAGGCAGAGTTGAGACCACCTAGGAGAGAGGTGGGCTGGCCTGATCAGCGTTCATGCGGATACTGCTGCAACGAGGTCTTGGTATTTGATCTGGGTTGGCTCTGAGCTTATCGCACTAACCATCTCGGCGGGAGTAGTTATTGGTATCCGGCGTCGTGGTATCAGCAAAGCACTTGAGGGCGTCGTGACGAGGCGGGTAGCGCGGATTGGTACAGGCAGCCACTAGGCTGGAGTGCCGCCCGGCCGCATATGCAACGTGCGGGTGTGCTTAGGGCGATGGGCCAGACCCTGTTAAGCAGGTTTAGACGGCGTGTTGGCATCTCTGTTGTGCCTAGGTGGGGTTGCGGCGTGTTGATCTTAGTGGCGGGCATGAGCCGAGGAAAGTGTGTCGGCCAAATGGGATCAAGCGTCTTTGGGTAAGATGGTGCACCCTGCGTGAAGTTAATCTATTGAATAGCCGTGATCTTGATAGCAGGGGCGACTTGGAGTTGTACCTTGAGCTTATGACAACTAGAAGCCGGATACTTGATAAAACACACCCTTTCAAGTGCGGATACAAGCCGGTGGTCGCTCTCTCTCGAGGATATGAGGAGGGATCGCGGGTAGGATATTGCTATGTGATGTTACTTGGAGGATTTGATTGCCCTCTTCTACTGTTGCAAGGCAGGTGTCGAGCGTAGTCTTCGTTAAGACTAGCTATCCCCTCTTATTACGGCTTTCTGCGATTCAGTCCTTGATGTGGCCCTTTACACATATATCCATGCATATGTAGTGTAGCTCCTTGCTTGCAGTACTTTGGATGAGTACTCACGGTTGCCTTGTTTCCCCTTTCCCCTACCTCTATTAAACTTGCTGCAGCAGACGATGGAGCCAGGGCAGGCCACCGTCGATGGCGACTACTACTGCGGAGGTGCCTACTACTACGTGCAGCCAGCGGCGGCGACGAGGAGTAGCTAGGAGGATCGAGCGGGAGGCTGCTCCTCTTCGTCATATCCCGGTTTGTGCTAGCCTTCTTAAGGCAAACTTGTTTAACTTATGTACGTACTCGAGATATTGTTGCTTCCGGCTGACTTCGTCTATGATCGAGCACTTGTATTCGAGCCCTCGAGGCCCTGGCTTGTATTATGATGCTTGTATGACTTATTTTATTTGTAGAGTTGTGTTGTGATATCTTCCGTGAGTCCACGATCTTGATCGTACATATTTGCGTGCATGATTAGTGTCGATTATATCGAAGCGTCTGAGTTAGTATCGAGCCATTGCTGTGGAATCCCCTTCCACACTCCTTGGCGAAGTTGAGTCTAGACATTGCAAAAACTTTTACTAACTTGGTTGTGTGCCTTACGGGAATGCGTCGCCATCGGGTGGTACTAGGATCTTTTACTCCTCGACCTTTACTCGGGACTCGAACTCTCTTCTACTCGGGTTAAGCGATTTTACTAACTAACACTAGGATCCCTAGACCACATTCACCCCGAAGTTGGATAAAGCCATAGTTATTCTTGGAATTGTATTTTGCTCAATTTCCACCTTGTCATTTGACTCCTTTGAAGCGTCTTTGTTTTGGATGGAACCCACGAGGCGGGTCGTGCGCCACCGGCGGCCATTGGTGCCTCGGGATCACTGCGGTGCTAGCGAGATGATGACCTATTTGGGTTATCGGCGGCACCTTGAGTACACCGTCTATGAGGAGTACCGGGACTATAACCGGGGAGTAATGCCGCGCCATCGTCCACCTCTACTCTGGGAGTATGACTCCACTCTGTGCTGCACCGCACATGGTGTTGGGGTGACTATTGATATGGCGATCCACGATCTGCTTATCTTTGCTCGTAGCGTCTTCGTGCGAGTATCGAGGTTGGACACCTCCCCTTGGGCACATTGCTATCGCGTCGATGTTGGTGAGGAGGTTACTACTGCTGCCTACTCCACCGTCACCGAGGCCCATACGCCGCCGAACTTTGTTACGCATCGCGATAGGCTGGATCAAGCTAACGAGCTCTTAGCCACGAGTTGTACATCACCCGTCGGCACCTTTACCGTGCTCGGCGGCGATGCACCCTTTGTCCGATCGGAACGCGGCGTTCTGCGATCTACCCAGCCGAGGACCGTGATGCCCGGGGTGTCGGGTGGCGGGCGTGGGAGGCTACTCTCCGCGCAGCCCTCTTACGCCCTTGGGCGTCGGATTCAGCACCGAGTATCCGGCCCCAGTCAGCGGCGTGGAGGACTATCCGCTGCCGCTTTCTGACTTTCGGGCTCGCTACCTCCATGATGCAGCGTGGGGTGATGTAGACTTGCTTGTTAGTGTTAGATGCATTCGCCGCGAGCACTGCGTGCCGCCTATGATGTCTTAGTCTATGTCTTGAACTCTATGTATCGAACTCTATGCATGATCCCTTTTGTAAGATATCTGAGCTACTATGTAGTTCCTATCGTCTTGCTTTCATTATGCATGTTTCATCATGAATGATTCATCCTTTGCTTAATTTCTCAAATCTTTGAACTACCCTGTTATATAATAGCGGGATGGTTGAACCATTTGGTGCGTGGTCGTGGTGGCAACTTCCACCACCGCTTTGAGTACATGGCTGGTATGATCCAACGACTTGAGATGAATCGCGAGTTCATGGAGAACATGATGGCTCGGTTTCCTCGCCCCAATATGAATCGGCACCCAAAGCGCAACAACTCTGCGTTATTTCATGCGCTGAACCCAGCGTGTCTGCAGCTCAACTCAGCCCATTTGGATCTTGATGGTAGCTCCGTGACATCACCTATGAGATGGAGTCTGCTGATGTAGCCCTGCCGACTATGTCACTTTTGCTTCCATCTTCTGAAGGACCCTTGACTCAATGGTGGGACAGCCACAGGCGTACTCTGCCGGTTGGGCAGCTCATCACTGGCGGACTTCAAGCTGCTTTCCGTGCCGCTTCATCCCTCAAGGGTAATGGACGGAAGAAGCGTGAGTTCATAACCTCACCCAAGGCAACAAAACTGTTGAAGCTTATCGTGAGAGTTCTGGACTTGTCTCGCTATCTTTGAAGAGGATATTGCAAGCGATGCCGCGAGACAAGAAGTTAGTGTGGCCTTCAAGTGACATCAAGCTCGCACTTACGGTGCGCGACTTTGCTGATTTCGCCACCTTGGTGAACAAAGCTATCAATGTCGGCAGTGCGGGAATACGAGCTCTAACGAGTATGGCAAGAGACACGGGCTCATCTTGGGCCGTCCTCATGAAGCGCAAGATATGGATTCCCAATAGTATGTACCAGCCGAATACTGCTCCAAGGCAGAACTATGCTGCACCTCGTGCACTGCTTCAACTAATGCTCAAGCAGAACTATGCTCCACCACCTCAAGCTCTGTTCCCTCCCAATAATGGCTTGTGCTTGGTGTGGACAACCGAGGCACCGTGCTAGAGAATACAACAGAACGAGAATCAGTGGCCCTTCCGGCGGTGGCCGTGGAAGCACCCAGCCCCCAACAACCTTTGCCAAGCCTTATGGTTGAGCTCGAGGCCAACCATGTTGATCATGTCTGAAGCTCAAGACCAGCACTGCTCTTGTGATGGGTACACTCCTCGTAAATTCAGTACTGCATACATTTTATTGATTCAGGGAGCATCGCATTCATTCATGTCGGAAGACTTTGCATACAAGCATGGCGTTAAGTGTGAGGAGATGAACTCTTGGTGATGGTAAAAACCCCTTGGGACAATGTCAAACCTCCATGGTTGGCGTCGGCGTCCCGTGGAAATCGAAGGGCTGGAATTCTATGCCTCACCCATTATCACGAAGGCGTCTAACATCGAACTCATTTTGGGAATGGATTGGTTGAAAGCGCATCTTGCGTCAATCGTTTGCGCCACTAAGACCGTCCATCTGCTACACCCCCGATGAAATAATAGCTACAATGCTAAATGCGGTTCGGGATCGAGGCAAGGCTCTATGCATTGAATGCATTGAGCGCCGCACCCTCGAGGGCATTGAAAACATTCTGTCGTTCACGATTTCCAGGCGTCTTTCTGAAGAACTTCGAGGATTCCCCACCTAGAGGCTGTCGATTCGTCATCGACTTGAAACCGGGCACCACTCCTATAGCCAGCGACCCTACAAGATGCCGCGCGCATGAACTCCTTGAGCTAAAGGAGGAAATCGACAAATCTCTTCAAAGTGGTTTCATTCTCCCAAGTTGCTCTCCTTGGGAGCACCTTCTCTCTTTGTCAAGAAGAAGGATGGGACAAACCGATTGGTCCAAGACTACCGCCCATAAATCAAGCTACTATTCAGAATAAGTATCCTCTTCCTCGGATCAATGATCTTTATGATCAAGCGGCTGGTTCGTCGGTGTTCTCGAAATCGACTTGAGGTTGGGTTACCACGAGATCCGTGTTAAGTGAGGAGGATATCCCCAAGACCGCATTAATTGACTCGTTATGGTTCTTACGAGTACACCGTCATGTCTTCGGCAATTAACCAATGCTCCAGCTACCTTCTCTGCTTTGATGAACTATATATTCATGGATTACCTCGACAAGTTAAGTGCGTGGTTTATCTAGATGATATCTGATCTTTTCCAAGAATGAAGAAGAACATCTTTGAACATCTTAGTCTTGTCTTTGGAAAAGCTACAAGAGCATCAACTCTATGCCAAGTTCTCCAAGTGTGAATTTTGGCTTCCGAAGTAACCTATCTTGGACATGTCATCTCTAAGGATGGTATTGCTGTCAACCACGAAAGAGTTCAGGCTATTCTTGATTGGACTCCTCAGAAGAGCGTTAAGCAAGTCGGAAGTTTTCTCGGTCTGCTTGACTATTAAATCGATTAAGTGAGAACTTCTCCAAGATTGCCGAGCCTCGACTAACTTTTGTTGCATAAGGCGTCAAATTCAATGGACAAATAAGTGTCGGGAAAGTTTCCAGCGCTCAAAGACAAGTTGACTTACGCTTTGATGCTAGCTCCTCCACGATACTAAGAAGGACTTACGTCATTTCTGCGGCGCTTCTCGTCAAAGTTAGGCGGTGTCCTAATGCAAGAAGCGCAAAGTGGTTGCTTATGCCTCTCGACAATTAAGCCCTCACGAAGAACTACCAGTTCACGACCTCAAGCTTCTTCTTGTCATTCATGCACTAAAGCGTTGGCGACATTACCTTCTCGGTGTCGTTGCGAGATCTTCACCGACCACCAAAGTCTGAAGTATCATTTACTCAGCGGACCTGAACCTCCGTCGTGAGAGATGGATGGAAGCATTGCGAACTTTGATTTGGGTATTCCTATCGCCCGGGCAAGGATAATGTAATGGCTGATGCCTTGAGCATAAGTCTTCACGCAACCACCTTGAGTTCACAAAGTTTAGCCCCCTTGTTGAAGAATTGAAAGCTGAACCTCCATATTGTTCCTCACGGATTTTCGCTCCCCTCCTCCGGAGTTCCATAAGATGAATCTCCGTGTTGTTTCGAGGTTCCCTCTATACCGGCTGTTGAACCGATCTACGTGGGCACCATAAAGACAATGCAGAGGTTTGACTCTGAAGTCTACAAGATTAAGCGCGACCTCAAAGAAGGAAATCCCTCATTCTTTACAATTCTTGATGATGGCGCCTTGTACTTCAAAGGCGCCTAGTGGTGCCGATGTAAGAAGGAAAACCTGAATATGACTCGAAGGTTATGCAAGAAGCTCATGATCGCCTCTATGTATCCACCACAGTAGTACAAAGATGTATCAAGACATTAAATGGAGAGATTACGGTGGTCTAATATGAAGCAAGACATTTCGCTATGTTCTTTGAGTGTGGCGTTTGTAAATCGTATCAAAGCGAGAACATCAAAGCCTCTTTGGAACTCTGCAACCTATCTCTATTCACGAATGGAAATGGGACCATGTTGAAATGGACTTATCTTTGGATTTCCCAAATCGCGCGAAGGGTAATGATGCAATTCTTGTCGTCATTGACCGGCTTTCTAAGTTGCACATTACGGCGGTCGAAAAGCGATCCTTTGCTAGCCAGACACAGCGCTCTATATGTCGAATTGTTTCACTTCACGGTATTCCTTTGGTTATCGATTCGGACCGTGGCAGCTTATTCACTTCAAGATTACGGGCAAGTTTTCAAGAAGCTATGGGGACTCATTTATCTTCGATCTTTGCGTTTCATCCATGATCTCAAGGGCAAGTTGAGCGTGTCAACCAAATTCTCGAAGACATGCTTCGAGCTTGTGCGTTCCTTGACAAGAAATGGGAGAATCTCTCGTATCTGAGTTCTCTTATAATAATAGCTATCAAGCTAGTGCGAAGATGGCCCCCTTGAAGTGTTATATGGGCGAAAGTGCGAACCCTACGAGCTGGTCGAGAAGCGGGGAGCGGCCACTCTTGGTCGGATATTATCAACATGCGAAGAACAAGTCCGCATTATTCGCGAGAATCTCAAAGGCTGCTCGATCGCGTCAAAGAGTAATTATGACCGTCATCACAAAGACATGGTCTATCAACTTTGGCGAAAAGGCCTATCTTGGCGTTACACCAATGAAGGGTGCTCACGCTTGGGATCAAGGCAAGCTAGCTCCCGCTATATTGGCCCATTCACTATTACGGAAAGGCGTGGAAAAGTGGCATATCAAGCTGGAGCTTCCGTCGAACCTTTCTCGAGTTCATGATGTGTTCCACGTGTCACAACTCGGCGCTGCTTCAAGGACCCAATCCGGCGATGGACCATGAAAGTGCTCGGTGCAACATGACCTCTCCTATAAAGAGCATCCGGTCCGCATTCTCGACCAAGCTGAGCGCCGCTACGTCGGAAAGGCGATCAAGTTCCTCAAAGTCGATGGTGAATCACTCTGAAGGCGAAGCCACACGGAGCGAGGATCGTCTTGAGATGAATACCCGCACTCTTCCTTCTACCTCCTAAATCTCGGGGCGAGATTTCTTGTAATGGAGGAGATTTGTAACACCGGATAATTAAGCTACAGTAATCCACGCTAATGATGCCCGACACCTCGGTTACCATGATTAAACTCCGTTGATTGAACCGGTTCAAATCAAATTGAAAACATAGGCAAACAATAAAGTTTTCAAAAATTAAAACTAAAATGTTAGGGGTTGTCTAATATTACAAAGTTAATTATGGTGGGGTGCACACATTTTTGTAAGGTGTTTGGATATTTTAAATAAACTAAAACAGAAAAAGGAAAATAAGAAAAGAAAATAAAACAAAAGGAGAGGAAAACCCCACTGGGCCAAGGCCCAGCCCCCAGCCCGGCCGGCCAGCCCCCAGCCCAGCCCCCCCCCTCCCATATCCCCCTCCCCGGTCGGCAAACCCTAGCACACCCATTCCCGATCCTCCTCCTCTCCCCCCCCGATCTGGATCGGCTCCACGATCCGTCGCCCCCAGCCGGCGACCTCGCCGCCCGACCTCCTCCTCCTCTCCTCCCGGCCGGCCGGGCTCAAGGCCCTAAATCGCCTCGGGCGTCCCGACCCCACCCACCTCGGGATCCATGACCGCCGGACGGTCGCCTCCCCGCCCTCCTCCTCACGGTGCCCCGGCCGCCCAGCAGCTCTTCAAGACCCCGTCCCCCCCGTGAGCTCTCCCCGATCCCCTCTCCCCTCGTCCCCCTCAGGCGCCACCGCGCCCCGTCGCCGACTCGGCCGCCCCCCTTGCAGCCCTCCCTCTCCCTTCTCCTCGCCCGAGCCTCGGCCCGTGAGCCACGCGCCGCCCGCCCGCCCCCCCCGTCGGGATCTCGTCATGGCGCCCTCCCGTGACCAAATGGTCACAGGTAGAAACCCATGGTGTGTGCGTCGCGCAAGCCCCCCGGCCCCCGTGGCGCTCCCGTGGGATCCGAACCCTACGCCGCCTCGCCGCTTCATGGCGTCGTTCGGCGAGTCGGCCGTGCCCTGCCACCATTGGCGCGGCGTCCTCCGCTTTCGAGCCGCGCCCGCGCCCTTTGGCCCGTGGGACGATGGTTCCGGCGGTCGGCATACCTCATGTGAACACCAGACCCCCAGCACCTTTCTTAAGCGTGGGCGACCGGACCACCTTTGAGGCCCCTTTGGTGGGCCCAGGCCCCCCCCCCGCCGACACATTGACTCGGTCACTAGGTGACAGTCCACCCACCTATGACATGGGGGCCCCCCCCTGAGCGTTTTAAAAAATAAAAGAAAAAAAGGAATTTAAATAAATATAATTAATAAAAATAAAAGTGAATAAAATTAATTAATTAAGTAAATAATTAATTTAATTAATCTGATTAATTAACCTAATGGCTAATTAACTTATTTAACTCTTTGTTAATTAACTATGAGTCAGCAGTGAGCAGGACCCACATGTCGGGTTGACCAAGTCAACCACGATGACTGCTTGCGTCGGCATGACATCATCTTGACGTCATAATTCATTTGTCGAATTAATTAATTAATTAATTAAATTCGAGAAATTAATAAAATCTTTAGAAAATCATATCTTTTAATCGTAACTTCGGTTAAAATATTTTCAACATGAAAGTTGCTCGAGCAGCGAGGCGAATCCGGATCGCGATCGGTTCGTCGCCCACCCCTAACCTACTCCAGACCTGCAACTTTCCCCTCGGCTCCTCTGCTAGAAAACCACGAAACAGGAATACTTTCCGGATGTTTCCATAACGAGTACCACCTCATACCACGTTAGAACACGTCTAGCATTGCTACTTGACATATGGTGCATCGATATGCATCATTTACTTGGTATTCATTGTTTCTTCCCCTCTTCTCTCGGTAGACTACTGAGACCAAGCAGCTGCTTGCTTTGGCCAGTTTGACTACGGTGTTGTGACCCCTCTCTCTTGCGAGCAACCGGGCAAGCCCCCCCTTGATCACGGATATCGCCTACTCTTCTCTATCTGCTTGCATTAGAGTAGTGTAGCATATTCTTGCTTGAGATACTCCTATCTTGCTGCATAGCTTTGTCCTTGTTACCCTTTGTTGTTACCTTTACTGCAATCCTATATGCTTAGTATAGGATGCTAGTACTTTCATCTATATTTACATTCTTGTCCGTGCTGCCGTGCTATACTATCGGGCCGTGATCACTCGGGAGGTGATCACGGGTATATACTATATACTTTATACATGATACATGTGGAGACTAAAAGTCGGAATTCGGTGGTGGAGCACCCTTGAGTGGATCTTGAGGCGGGCGGCAGGGCAGGTTGAGACCACCTAGGAGAGGTGGGCTGGCCTGATCGGGGTTAGCGGATACTTAACTGCAGCAACGAGGTCTTGGTATTTGATCTGAGTTAGCTCTGAGCTTATCGCACTAACCATCTATCGAGAGTAGTTATGGGTATCCGGCGTCGTGGTATCGGTAGAAGCACTTGACGTCGGTGACGGGCGGCCTTGGCGGATTGGATTGGAGCAGCCACTAGGCTGGAGTCGCTTCGGCAGCGCGTCGCATAGCGTCTTGGTGTGCTTTCGAGGCGATGGGCCCGGACCCTGGCGCGCTTAGGTTTGAACCGGCGTGTTGGCCTCTCTGTTGTGCCTAGGTGGGGCTGCGGCGTGTTGATCTTCAGCGGCGGGCATGACCGAGGAAAGTGTGTCGGCCAAATGGGATCAAGCGTCTTTGGGTAAGATGGTGCACCCTGCGGTGAGTTAATCTATTGAATAGCCGTGATCTTGATAGCAGGGGCGACTTGGAGTTGTACCTTGAGCTTATGACAACTAGAAGCCGGATGCTTGATAAAACACACCCTTTCAAGTGCGGATACAACCGGTGGTCGCTCTCTCGGGGATATGAGGAGGGATGCGCGGGTAGGATAT
Organism: Aegilops longissima; assembly: GCA_021605205.1. Classification (NCBI taxonomy): domain Eukaryota; kingdom Viridiplantae; phylum Streptophyta; class Magnoliopsida; order Poales; family Poaceae; genus Aegilops; species Aegilops longissima. Next base: position 22,183 of record JAHIAM010006847.1, read on the forward strand.
TGCTATGTGATGTTACTTGGAGGATTTCAGATTGCCCTCTTCTACATTGCAAGGCGGTGTCGAGCGTAGTCTTCGTTAAGACTAACTATCCCCTCTTATTACGGCTTCTGCGATTCGGTCCAGCGATATGGCCCTTTACACATATATCCATGCATATGTAGTGTAGCTCCTTGCTGCGAGTACTTTGGATGAGTACTCACGGTTGCCTTGTTTCCCCTTTCCCCTACCTCTATTAAGCTTGCGCAACAGAACGATGGAGCCCAGGGCAGAGCATACCGTCGATGGCGACTACTACTGCGGAGGTGCCTACTACTCGTGCAGCCCGGCGATGACGAGGAGTAGCTAGGAGGATCCCGGGAAGGCACTGCTCCTCTTCGTCTGTATCGGTTTGTGCTAGCCTTCTTAAGGCAAACTTGTTTAACTTATATACGTACTCAGATATTGTTGCTTCCGCTGACTTCGTCTATGATTGAGCACTTGTATTGAGCCCTCGAGGCCCTGGCTTGTATTATGATGCTTGTATGACTTATTTTATTTGTAGAGTTGTGTTGTGATATCTTCCGTGAGTCCACGATCTTGATCATTACACATTTGCGTGCATGATTAGTGTCACGATTAAATCGAGGCGTCCTGAGAATATACACATATTTTAGTTGTTGTTGATTACGTTACTAAGTGGGTAGAAGCTATTCCAACTAGTAGTGCTGATCATAACACCTCTATTAAAATACTTAAGGAAGTTATTTTCCGAGGTTTGAGTCCCTAGGTACTTAATGGTGATGGTGGTTCACATTTTATTCATGGTGCTTTCCGTAAAATGCTTGCTAAATCGACGTTAATCATAGAATTGCATCTCCATATCACCCACAGTCTAGTGGTCAAGTAGAATTGAGCAATAGAGAGCTCAAATTAATTTTGCAAAAAGACTGTTAATAGGTCTAGAAAGAATTGGTCCAAGAAACTTGATGATGCATTATGGGCCTATAGAACTGCATATAAGAATCCTATGGGTATGTCTCCGTATAAAATGGTTTATAGAAAAGCATGTCACTTACCTCTCGAACTAGAACATAAGGCATATTGGGCTATTAAAGAGCTCAACTATGATTTCAAACTTGCGGTGAGAAGAGGTTATTTGATATTAGCTCACTTGATGAATGGAGGCAAGCTTATGAAAATGCTAAGTTGTTTAAAGAAAAAGTTAAAAGATGGCATGACAAAAGGATACAAAAGCGTGAGTTTAATGTAGGTGATTATGTATTGCTATACAACTCTCGTTTGAGATTTTTGCGGAAAACTTCTCTCTAAATGGGAAGGACCCTACGTTATCGAGGAGGTCTATCGTTCGGTGCTATAAAATCAACAACTCCGAAGGCACAAATCCGAAGGTGGTAAAGGGTCAAAGGATCAAACATTACATCTCGGGTAATCCAATAAATGTTGAAACCAATATTATTGAAACTAGTAACCGGGAGGAATACATAAGGGACACTTTCGAGACCGTTTAGGACTCGAAAAGGAATAGGTATGTGAGTGCGGTAAGTAAACCGACTCCAAAACAATTTTAAGGCAATATTTCTCCGTTTTGGAATATTTAGAAAAATAGAAAAATAAGTAGCAGTCCGGGAAGGACACGAGGCCTCCACGAGGGTGGAGGCGCGCCTACCTCGTGAGCACCTCTGTGCCCTCCGGACTTCGTTTTCTTGCGATACATATTTTGGTCGGTAAAATTTCATTATATATTCTCACGAAGGTTTTGACTCTCGTATCCGCATAAATATCATCATTCTTGTTTTGAGCCGTTCTTTGCTGCAGATTAGGCGGGATGTCTTCTCAAGAGTCGATCGGGGAGGCGGGTATCTAATCGGCACCGGAACCAAGAGCAAACAGCGATCTTGACCACTTTGGGCCAACAACGGAGGAAGAGATCGAGGCCGACTTGATGAGGTAGATGCCACGGAGGATCAAGAAGTCACCTCTCGCCTCCAAGCTGGATTCACGATGGGAACTTCTGAGCTCAGCTATTCAAACTCGGTTATCCCTTCCAATGTTAGATTTCTTTCTTATGAATGTATGAGGAGGGTGTCTCTTGTTCTCCATGCTATGCAACACCCTTGGGTGTAAGGAGCTTTAATTTATTCTGGAAAGCTTACATGAGAAATAATGGACCTCAAGCAGCAAGTCAATAAGCTCGAGGAGGAGAACCGTATCTTGAGGGAATCATCGCAAGAATATTACACCAACTCAAAGAGGAGACATAATCACATGGGTATGGGCACTCCCTTGGCAAGCTGCCAAGCTTGGGGAGAAGTGCCCGGTATCATATCACCATCACAACTCCTATTTTTACAGTTTTCTTAGTTCGATCCTTTTAGTAGTATCTTGATCTAGTAGAATAAAGTTTATGGCATGAGTTTTGAGTTTTGCTTTATGATCCCTCTATGTCGAGTCCAAGTGAGCTATATAATAAAGATTAGTGTTGAGTCAAGGGCTTGATTATTTTGCCATGATCTTGGGTGAGTAAAAAGATTAGAAAGAAGAAAGAATAAAAAGAAACAAAGAGTTCATATTGATCTTATTGAGAGTAATGACTTCACATAGGAAGAGTATGATGATTAAAAGTTGTTAGGAGTTGGCAAATATAGGTTTGGTCATCGTTGCAATTAATAGGAAGTAATAAGGAAAGAGAGGTTTCACATATAGATATATTATCATTGACATCTTTTATAATTGGGAGCACTCATTAAAATATGACATGCTAAAGAGTTGATGTTGGACAAGAAAGACAACATGATGAGTTATGTTTTCTTATATCTAAGATAAAGTATGTTGTCATGGGTCCTCTAACATGTTGAGCTTGCCTTTCCCCCTCATGCTAGCCAAATTCTCAGCACCAAGTAGAGACACTACTTGTGCTTCCAAATACCCTTAAACCAGTTTAGCCATGAGAGTCCACCATATCTACCTATGGATTGAGTAAGATCCTTCAAGTAAGTTGTCATCGGTGCAAGCAATAAAAATTGCTCTCTAAATATGCATGACTTATTAGTGCAGGAGAAATAAGCTTTATGCGAACTTGTTGTGGAAGTAATAAAAGCTGACGATTTGCATAATAAAGGTCCACATACAAGGGGCAATATAAAGTGGCGTTCTTTTGCATTAAGATTTTGTGCATCAACCCTAAATGCGCATGACAACCTCTGCTTCCCTCTGCGAAGGGCCTATCTTTTATTATTATCTTCTATCTTATGCTAGAGTCACGGTGATCTTCACCTTTCCTTTTTCATTTTATCCTTTGGCAAGCCCAGCATGTTGGAAAGAACATGATATATATATATATATCTAATTGGATGTAGGGGAGCATGAATTGTTATTTTGACATTACCCTTGAGGTAAAAGATTGTGGGGCAAAACTATAAGCCCCTATGTTTCTCTGTGTCCGATTAAAACTCCGTGACCACAAGTATTGCGTGAGTGTTAGCAATTATAAAGGACTAAGTGATAGTTGAGTATGTGGACTTGCTTTTAAGCTTTGACATAGACTCTTTCCGATGTTATGATAAATTGCAATTGCTTCAATGACTGAGGTTATAATTTGTTGGTGCTCAATAAGGTTTCTGATTCATACCTTTGCATTGTGAAAAGATCATCACTTGAACATAAGTAATCATATGACAAAATCTATATATGTTGTTGTTATGAGAATAATCATGATGCCTTCATGTCCGTATTTTATTTTTTCGACGCCTCTACCTCTAAACATGAGGACATATTTATTGTTATCGACTTTTAAGCGAGGACAAGCGATGTCTAAGCTTAGTGGAGTTGATCGTCCATTTGCATCATGCTTTTATATCGATATTTATCGCATTATGGGCTGTTATTTCACGTTATGTCACAATACTTATGGCTATTCTCTCTTATTTTACAAGGTTTACATGAAGAGGAGAATGTCGGCAATTGGAATTCAGAATTCGGGTGGAAAAGGAGCAAATATTGAGACCTATTACATGCAACTCAAAAGTCCTGAAACTCCACGAAATATCTTAAAATAAATAAAGAAAAATCGTGGCCAAAGATGAAGGCCGGGGGCCCACACCACTCACGAGGGTGGGCGCCCCCCAGGCGCCCCCTACCTGTGGGCCCCCTGGTGGCTCTCCGATGCTCATCTTCTCCTATATGGCGTCTTCGATGAGAAAAAATATAAGGAACCTTTGGGGCGAGACTCACGCGCCACAGGCGGAACCTTAGCGGAACCAATCTAGGGCTCAAGCAGGCTGTTCTCTTGGGGACACTTCCCTCGGGAGGAAATCATCGTCATCATCATCACCAACGCTCCTCTCATCGGAGAGGAAATCTTCATCAACATCTTCACCAGCACCATCTCATCTCAAACCCTAGTTCATCTCTTGTATCCATTCTTGTCTCCAAGTCAGGGATTGGTGCTAGTAGGTTGCTAGTAGTGTTGATTACTCCTTGTAGTTGATGCTAGTTGGTTTATTTGGTGGAAGATCATATGTTCAGATCCTTTATGCATATTATTACCCCTCTGATTATGAACATGAATATGCTTTGTGAGTAGTTCGTTTGTTCCGAGGACAAGGAGAAGTCTTGCTATTAGTAGTCATGTGAATTTGGTATTCGTTTGATATTTGATGAGATGTATGTTGTCTAGCCTCTAGTGGTGTTATGTGAGCGTCGACTACATAACACTTCACCATTATTTGGGCCTAGAGGAAGGCATTGGGAAGTAATAAGTAGATGATGGGTTGCTAGAGTGACGAAGCTTAAACCCTAGTTTATCGTTGCCGTAAAGGGCTGATTTGGATCCATATGTTTCATGCTATGGTTAGGTTTACCTTAATACTTTTGTTGTAGTTGCGGATGCTTGCAATAGAGGTTATCATAAGTGGGATGCTTGTTCAAGTAAGAACAGCACCCAAGCACCGATCCACCACACACCAAATTATCAAAGTACGAAGCGAATCATATGGCGTGATGAAAACAACAGCGATATTCCCATGTGTCCTCGGGGCGCTTTTCCTATTATAAGAGTTTGTCAGGCTTGTCCTTTGCTACAAAAGGATTGGGCCACCTTGCTGCACTTTATTTACTCTTGTTACTTGTTGCTCGTTACAATTTATCTTATCACAAAACTATCTGTTACCACTTATTTCAGCACTTGCGAGAGAATACCTTGCTGAAAACCGCTTATCATTTCCTTCTACTCCTCGTTGGGTTCGACACTCTTACTTATCGAAAGGACTATGATAGATCCCTATACTTGTGAGTCATCGGTGTCTTGCTGAACAGCGGAGGTGCCCGTACGTTAAATACTTGATCGGGACGGATCGTGAAGGTGTGCGACTACATCAGCCCGCGTTGATAAGCGCTTCGCTTACGGTCTCACGAGTGCGTAAACAACACTCTCCCTTTTATTGCTATGCATCACCATGATCTTGCATGTGCGTAGGAATTTTTTGAAATTACTACGTTCTAACGATGAACATCGAGGCAGGTTTTATGCGTAGATGTTATATGCGAGTAGAACACAAGTGAGTTGTGGGCGATACAAGTCATCTTGCTTACCAGCTTGTCATACTTTGGTTCGCGTTATGTTGGATGAAGCGGCCGGGCCGACATTACGTGCACGCTTAAGCGAGAATGGTTCTACCGGCGTGCTTTGCACACGGTGGCTGGCGGTTGTCGGTTTCTCAACTTTAGTTGAGCAAGGTGTAATGGCTCGCCTGGTCCTTGAGAAGGTTAAAACATCACTAACTTGACGAACTATCGTTGTGGTTTTGATGCGTAGGTAAACGGTTCTTGCTCAGCCGTAGCAGCCATGTAAAACTTGCAACAACAAAGTAGAGGACGTCTAACTTGTTTTTGCAGGGCATGTTGTGATGTGATATGGTCAAGACATGATGCTATATTTTATTGTATGAGATGATCATGTTTTGTAACCGACTTATCGGCAACTGGCAGGAGCCATATGGTTGTCGCTTTATTGTATGCAATGCAATCGTCCTGTAATGCTTTACTTTATCACTAATTGGTAGTGATAGTCGTAGAAGCATAAGTTGGCGAGACGACAACGATGCGACGATGGAGATCAACATGTCGCGCCAGTGACGATGGTGATCATGACAGTGCTTCGGAGATGGAGATCACAAGCACAAGATTATAATGGCCATATCATATCACTTATATTGATTGCATGTGATGTTTATCTTTTATGCATCTTATCTTGCTTTGATTGACGGTAGCATTATAAGATGATCTCTCACTAAATTTCAAGATAAAAGTGTTCTCCCTGAGTATGCACCGTTGCGAAAGTTCTTTGTCTTTGAGACACTGCGTGATGATCGGGTGTGATAGGCTCTATGTTCAAATACAACGGATGCAAAGCAGTTTGCACACACGAATACTCAGGTTAAACTTGTGAGCCTAGAATATGCAGATATGGCCTCGAAACCTTTGAGACCGAAAGGTCGGCGTGAATCATATAGTAGATATGATCAACATAGTGATGTTCACCATTGAAAACTACTCCATCTCACGTGATGATCGGACATGGTTTAGTTGATTTGGATCACATGATCACTTAGATGATTAGAGGATGTCTATCTAAGTGGGAGTTCTTAAGTAATATGATTAATTGAACTTAAATTTATCATGAACTTAGTACACGATAGTATTTTGCTTGTCTATATTGATTGTAGATAGATGGCCGTGTTGTTGTTAGTTGAATTTTAATGCGTTCCTTGAAAGCAAAGTTGAAAGGTGATGGTAGCAATTACGGACTGGAATCCATAACGAGGATTATCCTCATTGTTGCACAGAAAGAATTACGTCTGGAAGCACCGCTGGGTGCCAGGACCTCTTCGCGAGAGCAACACGGGATCTTATGAGCGTCTGGCGGAGGAAAGATGATGACTACTCAATAGTTGATGTGCCATGCTACGGACTTAGAACCGGGACTTCAACGACATTTTGAGCGTCATGGAGCATATGAGATGTTCAGGAGTTGAAGTTAATATTTCAAGCAAATGCGGGACTGAGAGATATGAAGTCTCCAATAAGTTCTCTGACTGCAAGATGGAGGAGAATAGTTCTGTCGGTGAACATATACTCGAATGTCCGGGTATAACAATCACTTGGTTCAAGCTGGGAGTTAATCTTCCGGATGATAGTGTCATTTGACAGAATTCTTCAATCACGCCACAAGCTACAAGAGCTTCGTGATGAACTATAATATGCAAGGGATGGATAAGACAATTCCGAGCTCTTACATAATGCTAAAGGCTGCGGAGGTAGAAATCAAGAAAGAGCATCAAGTGTTGATGGTTAACAAGACCACCAGTTTCAAGAAAAGGTCAAAGGTAAGAAGAAGGAACTTGAAGAACGAGCAAACAAGTTCTGCTCAAGAAGAAACCCAAATGCGGGCTAAGCCTGGCCCGAGTGCTTCTACTAAAGAGTGGTCCTTTGGAGCGGAATTGCCCCAAGTATTTGGCGGATAAGAAGGATGGCAAGGTGAACAAAGGTATATGTGATATACATGTTATTGATGTGTACCTTACTAATGCTCATGATAGTACACAGGTATTTGATATTGGTTGTGTTGCTAATATTTGCAACTCGAAGCAGGGACTACTGGATTAGCGAAGATTGGCTAAGGACGACGTGACGATGCGCATGGGAAATGGTTCCAAAGTCGATGTGATCGCGGTCGGCATGCTACCTCTACATCTACCTTTGGGATTAGTTTTAGACCTGAATAATTGTTATTTGGTGCCAGCGTTGAGCATGAACATTATATTTGGATCTTGTTTGATGCGATGCGGTTATTCATTTAAATCGAGAGAATAATGGTTTTTCTATTTATATGAGTAATATCTTTTATGGTCATGCACCCTTGAAGAGTGGTCTATTTTTGTTGAATCTCGATAGTAGTGATACATATTCATAATGTTGAAGCCAAAAGATGCAGAGTTGATAATGATAGTGCAACTTATTTGTGGCCTGTCGTTTGGGTCATATTGGTTAAAAGCGCATGAAGAAACTCCATATTGATGGACTTTTGGAATCACTTGATTATGAATCACTTGGTACTTCGAACCATGCCTCATGGGCAAGATGACTAAAACGCCGTTCTCGGAACTATGGAGCGAGCAACTGATTTGTTAGAGATCATACATACTAATGTATGTGGTCCAATGAATGTTGAGGCTCATGGCGAGTATCGTTATTTTCTCACCTTCACAGATGATTTAAGCGGATATGGGTATATCTACTTAATGAAACATAAGTCTGAAACATTTGAAAAGTTCAAAGAATTTGAGTGAAGTGGAAAATCATCGTAACAAGAAAATAAAGTTTCTATGATCTGATTGTGGAGGAGAATATTTGAGTTACGAGTTTGGCCTACATTTGAAACAACGCGGAATAGTTTACGCAACTCCATACCCGAACACCATAGTGTAATGGTGTGTCGACGTCGTAATCGTACTTTACTAGATATGGTGCGATCTATGATGTCTCTTCTTGATTTTCGCTATCGTTTTGGGGTTATGCCTTAGAGGCGGCTGCATTCACGTTAAATAGGGCACCATTGAAATCCATTGAGGCGGCCTTATGAACTGTGGTTTGGCAAGAAACCAAAGTTATCGTTTCTTAAAGTTTGGGCTGCGATGCTTATGTGAAAAAGCTTCAACCTAATAAGCTCGAACCGTCGAAAGAAATGTGTCTTCATAGGATACCCAAAGGAAGCTATTGGGTACACCTTCTATCACAGATCTGAAGGCAAGACTTTTGTTGCTAAATTTACATCCTTTCTAGAGAAGGAGTTTCTCTCGAAAGAAGTGAGTGGGAGGAAAGTAGAACTTGATGAGGTAACTGTACCTGCTCCCTTGTTGGAAAGTAGTTCATCACAGCAACCGGTTCCTGTGACACCTACACCAATTAGTGAGGAAGCTAATGATATTGATCATGAAACTTCAGATCAAGTTACTACTGAACCTCGTAGGTCAACCATAGTAAGATCCGCACCAGAGTGGTATGGTAATCCTGTTCTGGAGGTTATGTTACTAGACCATGACGAACCTACGAACTATGAAGAAGCGAAATGGCTTGAGGCCATGAAATCTGAGATAGGATCCATGTATGAGAACAAAGTGTGGACTTTGGTTGACTTGCCGATGATCGGCAAGCCATTGAGAATAAATGGATCTTCAAGAAGAAGGCCGCTGCAGCGGTAATATTCTTGTCTATAAAGCTCGACTTGTTGCAAAAGGTTTTCGACAAGTTCAAGGGATTGACTACGATGAGACTTTCTCACCCGATGGCGATGCTTAAGTCTGTCCGAATCATGTTAGCAATTGCCACATTTATGATTATGAAATTTGGCAAATGGATGTCAAAGCTGCATTCTGAATGGATTTAGAAGAAGAGTTGTATATGATGCAACGGAAGGTTTTGTCGATCCAAGGGAGCTAACAAAGTGTGCAAGCTCAGTGATCCATTTATGGACTGGTGCAAGCCTCTCGGAGTTGGAATAAGCGCTTTGATAGTGTGATCAAAGCATATGGTTTTACAGACTTTTGGAGAAGCTTGTATTTACAAGAAAGTGAGTGGGATCTCTGTGGCATTTACGATATTATATGTGGATGACATATTGCTGATTGGAAATGATATGGAATTCTGGATAGCATAAAGGATACTTGAAAAAGAGTTTTCAATGAAAGACCTCGGTGAAGCTGCTTACATATTGGGCATCAAGATCTATAGAGATAGATCAAGGCGCTTAATTGGACTTTCACAAAGCACATACCTTGACAAAGTTTTGAAGAAGTTCAAAATGGATCAAGCAAAGAAAGGGTTCTTGCACGTGTTACAAGGTGTGAAGTTGAGTAAGACTCAATGCCGAACCCTTTGCGAGAAGATAGAGAGAAGATGAAAGGCGTTCCTATGCTTCAGTATAGGCTCTATCATGTATGCAATGATGTGTACAGGACGATGTGTGCTTAATCCAGGGAGTGGATCCTTTGGGCCATGGTCAGAACATCTGAAATACTGAAAGGATTAAGGATATGTTTCTTGTTTATGGAGTGACAAAGAGCTATCGTGAAATGGTTACGTCGATGCAAGCTTTGACACGATCCGGACGATTCTAAATCGCAAACCGGATCGTGTTTACATTGAGCGGTGGAGCATGTGGTTGGTGCAGCTCTAAACAAAGCGTTGTGGCGGGATCTCGTGTGAAAGCGGAGTACATAGCTGCTTGGAGCAGCAAATGAAGATGCGGATGAAGGAGTTCATATCCGATCTAGGTGTCATACCTAGTGCATCGGTCCAATGAGAATCTTTTGTGACAATCTTTGGTGCAATAGCCTTGGCAAAGGAATCCAGATTTCACAGAGAACCAAGCACATCAAGGGCCTTCAACTCCATCGGGATCAAGTCGGTGGGAGACATAGAAATTTGCAAGATACATACGGATCTGAATATTGCGGACCGTTGACTAAGCCTCTTCCACGAGCAAAACATGATCAGCACCAAGGCTCCATGGGTGTTAGAATCATTCTTTGTGTAATCTAGATTATTGACTCTAGTGCAAGTGGGAGGCCGAAGGAAATATGCCTAGAGGCAATAATAAAGTTATTATTTATTTTCTTATATCATGATAAATGTTTATTATTCATGCTAGAATTGTATTAACAGGAAACATAATACTTGTGTGAATACATAGACAAGCAGTGTCACTAGTATGCCTCTACTTGACTAGCTCGTTGATCAAACATGGTTATGTTTCTTAGGCATAGACATGAGTTGTCATTTGATTAACGGGATCACATCATTAGGAGAATGATGTGATTGACTTGACCCATTCGTTAGCTTAGCACTTGATCATTTAGTATTCGCTATTGCTTTCTTCATGACTTATACATGTTCCTATGACTATGAGATTATGCAACTCCGTTTACGGAGGAACACTTTGTGTGCTACCAAGCGTCTGGCATGCTGGGTGATTATAAAGTTGCTCTACATGTGTCTCAAAGGTACTTGTTGGGTTAGCGTATTTGAGATTAGGATTTGTCATTCCGATTGTCGGAGAGGTATCTGGGCCCCTTCATTAATGCACATCACTATAAGCCTTGCAAGCATTGTAACTAATGAGTTAGTTGCGGGATGATGTATTCTGAGCGAGTAAAGAGACTTGCGGTGTGAGATTGAACTAGGTACTAAGATCTGGCGATCGAATCTCGGGCAAGTAACATATCGATGACAAAGGAACAACGCGTATGTTGTTATGCGGTTCGACGATAAAGATCTTCATAGAATATGTAGGAGCCAATATGGGCATCCGAGTTCCGCTATTAGTTATTGACCGAGAAGTGTCTCGGTCATGTCTACATAGTTCTTGAACCCATAGGGTCCGATGCTTAACGTTAGATTGTGATATAGTATTTATGATTTATGTATGTTGGTAACGAATGTTGTTCGGAGTTA
>JAHIAM010006848.1:0-39394 GCA_021605205.1 Aegilops longissima
GCTTGATCGGTCGGGCCGTGAAGGCGTCGACTACATCAACAGCGTTGTTATAATGCTTCCGCTGGTCTCACGAGGGTACGTGGACAACACTCTCCCCTCCCGTTGCTATGCATCACCATGATCTTGCGTGTGCGTAGGATTTTTTTTGAAATTACTACGTTCCCCAATAGTGGCATCCGAGCCAGGTTTTATGCGTAGATGTCATATGCACGAGTAGAACACAAGTGAGTTGTGGGCAATATAAGTCATACTGCTTACCAGCATGTCATATTTTGGTTCGGCGGTATTGTTGGATGAAGCCTCCCGGACCGACATTACGCGTACGCTTACACGAGACTGGTTCTACCGACGTGCTTTGCACACAGGTGGCTGGCAGGTGTCAGTTTCTCCAACTTTAGTTGAACCGAGTGGCTACGCCCGGTCCTTGCGAAGGTTAAAACAACACCAACTTGACAAACTATCGTTGTGGTTTTGATGTGTAGGTAAGAACGGTTCTTGCTAAGCCCATAGCAGCCACGTAAAACTTGCAACAACAAAGTAGAAGACGTCTAACTTGTTTTTGCAGGGCATGTTGTGATGTGATATGGTCAAGACATGATGCTAAATTTTATTGTATGAGATGATCATGTTTTGTAACAGAGTTATCGGCAACTGGCAGGAGCCATATGGTTGTCGCTTTATTGTATGCAACAATCGCCCTGTAATGCTTTACTTTATCACTAAGCGGTAGCGATAGTCGTAGAAGCATAAGATTGGTGAGACGACAACGATGCTACGATGGAGATCAAGGTGTCGCGTCGGTGACGATGGTGATCACGACGGTGCTTCGAAGATGGAGATCACAAGCACAAGATGATGATGGCCATATCATATCACTTATATTGATTGCATGTGATGTTTATCTTTTATGCATCTTATCTTGCTTTGATTGACGGTAGCATTATAAGATGATCCCTCACTAAATTATTATAGTAAAAGTGTTCTCCCTGAGTATGCACCGTTGCGAAAGTTCTTCATGCTGAGACACCATGTGATGATTGGGTGTGATAGGCTCTACGCTCAAATACAACGGGTGCAAAACAGTTGCACATGCGGAATACTCAGGTTAAACTTGACGAGCCTAGCATATAACAGATATGGCCTCGGAACACGGAGACCAAAAGGTCGAGCGTGAATCATATAGTAGATATGATCAACATATTGATGTTCACCGTTGAAACTACTCCATCTCACGTGATGATCGGACATGGTGTAGTTGATATGGCTCGCGTAATCACTTAGAGGATTAGAGGGATGTCTATCTAAGTGGGAGTTCTTAAGTAATATGATTAATTGAACTTAAATTTATCATGAACTTAGTCCTGGTAGTATTTTGCAAATTATGTTGTAGATCAATAGCTCGCGTTGTTGCTTTCATATGTTTATTTTGATATGTTCCTAGATAAAAATTGTGTTGAAATATGTTAGTAGCAATGATGCAGATTGGATCCGTGATATGAGGTTTATCCTCATTGCTGCACAGAAGAATTATATCCTTAATGCACCGCTAGGTGACAGACCTATTGCAGGAGCAGATGCGGACGTTATGAACGTTTGGCTAGCTCAATATGATGACTAATTGATAGTTTAGTGCACCATGCTTAACGGCTTAGAATCGGGACTTCCAAGATGTTTTGAACGTCATGGACCATATGAGATGTTCCAGGAATTGAAGTTAATATTTCAAGCAAATACCCGAGTTGAGAGATATGAAGTCTCCAACAAGTTCTATAGCTAAAAGATGGAGGAGAATCGCTCAACTAGTGAGCATGTGCTCAGATTGTCTGGGTACTACAATCGCTTAAATCAAGTGGGAGTTAATCTTCCAGATAAGATAGTGATTGACAGAATTCTCTAGTCACCATCACTAAGTTACTAGAACTTCATGATGAACTATAGTATGCAAGGGATGACGAAAACGATTCCCGAGCTCTTCGTGATGTTGAAATCGACGAAGGTAGATGATTGACAAGACCACTAGTTTCAAGAAAAGGGCAAAGGGAAAGAAAGGGAAACTTCAAGTAGAATGGCAAACAAGTTGTCACTCCCGTGAAGAATACCAAAGCTGGACCAAAGCCTGAAACTGAGTGCTTACACTACAAAGGAAATGGTCACTGGAAGCGGAAATGCCCTGAATATTTGGTGGATACGAAGGATGGCGAAGTGAACAAGGGTATATTTGATATACAAGTTATTGATGTGTGCCTTACTAGTGTTTATAGTAGCCCCTGAGTATTTGATACTTGTTCGGTTGCTAAGATTAGTAACTCGAAACAGGAGTTATAGAATAAACATAGACTAGTTGAAGGGGAAGTGACGATGAGTGTTGGAAGTAGTTCCAAGATTGATATGATCATCATCGCACACTCCCTATACGTTCGGGATTAGTGTTAAAACTAAATAAATGTTATTTGGCGTTTGCGTTGAGCATGAATATGATTTGATCATGTTTATTGTGATACGATTATTCATTTAAAGTCAGAGAATAATTGTTATTCTGTTTACATGAATAAGACCTTCAATGGTCATACACCCAATGAAAATAGTTTGTTGGATCTCGGTCGTAGTAATACACATATTCATAATATTAATGCCAAAATATGCAAAGTTAATAATGATAGTGCAACTTATTTGTGGCACTGCCGTTTGGGTCATATCGTTGTAAAGCGCATGCAGAAACTCCATAAAGATGAATTTTCGGAATCACTTGGTTATGAATCATTTGATGCTTGCGAACCGTGCCTTTTTGGCAAGATGACTAAAACTCCATTCTTCGGAACAATGGAACGAGCTACTAACTTGTTGGAAATAATACATGCCGATGTATGCGGTCCAATGAGTATTGATGCTCGTGGCGAGTATCGTTATTTTCTGACCTTCACAAAAGATTTGAGCAGATATGAGTATGTCTACTTAATGAAACACAAGTCTAAAACATTTGAAAAGTTCAAAGAATTTCAGAGTGAAGTGGAGAATCATCATAACAAGAAAATAAAGTTTCTACAATCTAATCGTAGAGGAGAATATTTGAGTTACGAGTTTGGCCTTCAGTTAAAACAATGTGAAATAGTTTCACTACTCACGCCACCTGGAACACCGCAGTGTAATGGTGTGTCCGAACGTTGTAATCGTACTTTACTAGATATGGTGCGATCTATGATGTCTCTTACTGATTTACCGCTATCGTTTTGGGGTTATGCATTAGAGATAGCTACATTCACTTTAAATAGGGCACCATCTAAATTCGTTGTGACGACACCGTATGAACTTTGGTTTAGCAGTAAACCTAAGCTGTCGTTTCTTAAAGTTTGGAGTTGCGATGCTTATGTGAAAAAGGTTTCAACCTGATAAGCTCAAACCCAAATCGGAGAAGTGCGTCTTCATAGAATACCCAAAGGAAACTGTTGGGTACACCTTCTATCACAGATCCAAAGGCAAAAACATTCGTTGCTAAGAATGGATCCTTTCTAGAGAAGGAGTTTCTCTCGAAAGAAGTGAGTGGGAGGAAAGTAGAGCTTGATAAGGTAATTTGTACCTTCTCCCGAATTGGAAAGTAGTTCATCACAGAAATCAGTTCCAGTGATTCCTACACCAATTAGTGAGGAAGCTAATGATGATGATCATGAAACTTCAGATTAAGTTACTACAAAACCTCGTAGGTCTTCCAAAGTACAGTCTGCACCAGAGTGGTACGGTAATCCTGTTCTGGAATTCATGTTACTAGACCACGATGAACCTACGAACTATGAGGAAGCGATGATGAGCCCAGATTCCGTGAAATGGCTTGAGGTCATGAAATCTGAGATGGGATCCATGTATGAGAACAAAGTGTGGACTTTGGTGGAGTTGCCCGATCAGCAAACCATATTGTATAAATGGATTTTCAAGAGGAAGACAGACGCTGAAAGTAGTGTTACTATCTACAAAGCTCGACTTGTCGCAAAAAGGTTTTTGACAAGTTCAAGGTGTTGACTACAATGAGATTTTCTCAACTGTAGCGATGCTTAAGTCTGTTCGAATCATGTTAGCAATTGTCATGTTTTATGAAATCTGGAAAATGGATGTCAAAACTGCATTCTTTAATGGTTTTCTTAAAGAAGAGTTGTATATGATGCAACCAGAAGGTTTTGTCAATCCTAAAGGTGCTAACAAAATGTGCAAGCTCCAGCGATCCATCTATGGACTGGTGCAAGCATCTCAGAGTTGGAATATACGCTTTGATAAGTTGATCAAAGCATATAGTTTTATATAGACTTGCGGTGAAGCCTGTATTTACAATAAAGTGAGTGGAAGCACTACCGCCTTTCTGATAAATATATGTGAGTAACATATTGTTGATAAAAAATGATGTAGAATTTTTCTGGTAAAGCATAAAGGAGTATTTGAAAGGAGTTCTTTAAAAGAAAGACCTCAGTAAAGCTACTTACATATTGAGCATCAAGATCTATTGAGATAGATCAAGACGCTTGATAAGTTTTTTCAATAAGTACATACCTTGTCAAGATTTTGAAATAGTTCAAAATGGAACAGTCAAAGAAAGAGTTCTTGCCTGTGTTACAAAGGTGTGAAATTGAGTAATACTCAAATCCCGACCACGGCCGAAAATAGAAAAGAGAATGAAAGTCATTCTCTATGCCTCAGTCATAGGTTCTATAAAGTATGCTATGCTATGTACCAGACCTATTGTATACCTTTCTCTGAATTTGGCAAGGGAGTACAATAGTGATCTTGGAGTAGACCACTGGACATTGATCAAGAATATCCTTAGTGAGGACTAAGGAAATATTTCTCGATTATGGAGGTGATAAAAGAGCCCGTCGTAAAGAGTTACATCGGTGCAAGTTTTCACACCGATCCAGATGACTCTAAGTCTCAATCTGGATACATATTGAAAGTGGCAGCAATTAGCTAGAGTAGCTCCGCGCAGAGCATTGTAGACATAGAATATTTTGCAGAATACATATGGCTCTGAATGTGACAGACCCGTTGACTAAACTTCTCTCACGAGCAAAACATGATCACACCTTAGTACCCTTTGGGTGTTAATCACATAGCGATGTGAACTAGATTATTGACTCTAGTAAACCCTTTGGGTGTTGGTCACATGACGATGTGAACTATGGGTGTTAATCATATACAGATATGAATATTGGTGGCGATGTGAACTAGATTATTGACTCTAGTGCAAGTGGGAGACTGAAGGAAATATGCCCTAGAGGCAATAATAAAGTTATTATTTATTTTCTTATATCATGATAAATGTTTATTATTTATGCTAGAATTGTATTAACCGGAAACATAATACATGTTTGAATACATAGACAAACATAGTGTCATTAGTATGCCTCTACTTGACTAGCTTGTTGATCAAAGATGGTTATGTTTCCTAACCATAGACATGTGTTGTCATTTGATTAACGGGATCACATCATTAGGAGAATGATGTGATTGACATGACCCATTCCGTTATCTTAGCACACGATCGTTTAGTATATTGCTATTGCTTTCTTCATGACTTATACATGTTCCTATGACTATGAGATTATGCAACTCCGTTTACGGAGGAACACTTTGTGTGCTACCAAGCGTCTGGCGTAAGCTGGGTGATTATAAAGGAGCTCTGAGGTGCCTCCAAAGGTACATGTTGGGTTGGCGTATTTCGAGATTAGGATTTGTCACTCCGATTGTCGGAGAGGTATCTCTGGGCCCTCTCGGCAATGCACATCACTTAAGCCTTGCAAGCATTGCAACTAATGAGTTAGTTGTGAGATGATGTATTACGGAACGAGTAAAGAGACTTGCCGGTAACGAGATTGAACTAGGTATTGTGATACCGACGATCGAATCTCGGGCAAGTAACATATCGATGACAAAGGGAACAACGTATGTTGTTATGTGGTTTGACCGATAAAGATCTTCGTAGAATATGTGGGAGCCAATATGAGCATCCAGGTTCCGCTATTGGTTATTGACCGGAGACATGTCTCGGTCATGTCTACATTGTTCTCGAACCCGTAGGGTCCCTTGCAACAAGGTTTCGATGGCGGTTATATTATGAGTTTATGAGTTTTGATGTACGAAGGAGTTCGAGTCCCGGATGAGATCGGGGACATGACGAGGAGTCTCGAAATGGTCGAGATGTAAAGATCGATATCTTTGGGCGACTATATTCGGACTTGGAAAGTTTCGAGTGATTCGGGTATTTTTGGAGTCTGGGAGAGTTCTGGAATTCGCCGGGAGTATATGAGCCTTATTGGGCCATACGGGAATAGAGAGAGAGGCCAAAGGAAGCAGGCCTCGCCCCCTCTGGTCCGATTGGACAAGGCGCAGCCCCTTTTCCTTCTTCTCCCCCTCTTTCCCCTTGGCGCGCCCCCTGCTCGGCCGGCCGCCCCCTCCCCTTGCTCCTTTATATCACAGGGGGGGCACCTCTAAACACAACAACAATTGATCCCTTGGATCTCTTAGCCGTGTCGGTGCCCCCTCCACCATAGTCCACCTCGATATCTTGTGGCGGTGCTTAGGCGAAGCCCTGCGATGGTAGAACATCAAGATCGTCACCACGCCGTCGTGCTGACGGAACTCTTCCCCGACACTTTGCTGGATCGTAGGCCGGGGATCGTCATCGAGCTGAGCATGTGCTAGAACTCGGAGGTGCCGTAGTTTCGGTGCTTGATCGGTCGGGCCGTGAAGATGTACGGCTACATCAACCGCGTTGTTATAACGCTTCCGCTATCGGTCTACGAGGGTACATGGACAACACTCTCCCCTCTCGTTGCTATGCATCACCATGATCTTGCGTGTGCGTAGGAAATTTTTTGAAATTACTACGTTCCCCAATAACATGTACATCCATAACAAATTTATGACAGAATCAAGATAGTCATACCTGTGCTGTCGTAAAAGCGTTCCATGACATTACAAAAATTATCATCATGGAAGTGTCCACTTCCATGACGATATATCGCGCGTCACAGAAGTGCTTTCGTCAAGGGTGACCGACACGTGGCATCCACCGTAACGGAACGCCGTTAAGCTATCGGGTCGGGTTTTGGATCCGATAACCCGTTAACAGCCCCGACCAATGGGGATTTTCCATGTCTAAAATCATCATTGGCTGGAGGAAACACGTGTCGGCTCACCGCTGGGACAGATGTCATCCACTCATTGGACAGAAGGCGCCTACGATACGTCGACACGTGGCACGATCCAACAAGTTTAATTGGGCCGGCCTAATTAAAGGCCCATAAGTTTTGTGGAGCATAATGGGCTGGCCCAGCTAAAGGCCCACAAGATTTTGCGGACCATAATGGGCCGGCCCAGCTAAAGGCCCACGAGATTTTGCGGGCCATAATGGGCTGGCCCAGGTAAAGGCCCACAAGATTTTGCGGGCCATAATGGGCGACCAGCTAAAACCCACAAGATTTTGTGTGCTATAATGGGCGGCCGGTAAAGGCCCACAAGATTCTTGCGGATCATAATGGGCCGACCCAGCTAAAGGCCCACAATTTCGCTAACATTAATGGGCGGCCATTTGTGAGGCCCACAAGATTTTGAGGACCCTAGTAGGCCGACCCATTAGCCGCTGCCATGTTTTGGGCCAAATGCGGCCCATATCGATCCGGTCCATTAATGGCCTGCCACGTTCGGGCCTAAAAGTGGCCCATATGAGATCCGGCCCGTTATAAGCCTACCACGTTCTGGGCCAAATTACGCCCAGATCTGGTCCGGCCCTTTAAGAGGCTTTGGGCTCAATTATGGCCCATATCAAATTCGGCCCGGCAAATGGACACTATGCTTTTGGGCCCACTTGCTAAAGGCCCACTTAGTAATTCGGCCTGATATTAGTTTTGTCCTGTGAAGGCCCGTTTAACATTTCAGCCCTATATTAATTTCGGCTGTTAAAAGCCCGTCATATAGTTGGGCCTAACTACGGCCCGATTTGCATCCGGCCTGCTCGGAGCCGATATCTGATTGGGCCAAACAAGGACCAAGACAATTTTGGCCTGTTAAAGCCCGTGATTTGATTCGCACAATCATGGGCGGGGTTCATTCGGCATTTGCCGGCCGTGAGCTGTTCGGCACGTTTCAGGCCCAACCTACATCGTGATTGCATGACAGCCCGATTATGTACCATAATTTTACGGATTGGCCGGTTTACTCCGAAGACAAGATATATATACAGTAAAATAACTGCAGCATCGTGAATAAGAAAAAACCTAGACCATCCAATAAAGAAATTATGACATATTACATCCACTGGGCATCAAAGTTCGCCACTATGATAATAAAGCACAAGCAGATAGCAGATTACATACACTGGGCATCAAAGATCGCCACCAGTGCAAATAAACACGCCGACAAAATAATATACAAAACCGACAGCACTTCAATAGAGTTCAAGAAAGGTTAGCCTCTTTGTGACTGCTGGCATAGCAGGTGAGCAAGATGATGAGGCTGCGCTTGTTCAACACTTATATCTTCCTCACTCACGAAAGATAAACAAGCGAGATAGATGACGGGTTTTGCACGTAAAAGTATCAGTCTTGACAATTCATCACATTTCTTCTTGATGAATAAAGTGACACAGTCTAAAATTGCATTAACACAATATGCTATTGTTCAGGTCAAGATATGGCAGGAAATGACATTGTGAAGGAGTTGGCAGCTTCACGACAACAGTGGATTACAGATCAAGAACTCATAAGTATCAATGGTTAGTGTGCTGTACCATTTCAAATTGGCAAATAAAGAGACGATTTAAATAATAGTAGAATGATATGACATTGTTCATAGTTAAGACATTGCAGAATATGACATTGTCTTTGTAGTGGGTAGGTTCACCACACCTTTGGATTACGGATGAAGAACGAAGCATACATGCGGTGCAAAAGAAGATCACTTGCTCTGTATAGTTTAATTTACATGGTATGAAGAAGGAACTTGGTTGTACAACTGAAAACTTATATTGAGGAAGGACAAACTTTTGTTTATGAACTACATAATAAACTTTAAATAAGCAATTTGATGCAAACACCAAAAATAAACAGTTGTTGCAGTCATGCCTAACCAAATATATACAACAAAGTTTGAAGGCTTGAGATGGACAAACTTACATTGTTGGTGAAGACAGGCTCTATAAAGGCCTTGTCCATGCTGATGGGGGAATTCAAGAAGTTTACCAGAATCTTCTTCAAAAGCATTGCCTTTATTCTACATTTTGTTAAGAGTAAATATAGATGTGATAATATCTGAAAAAATGGAGAATATTTAAGATGAGATGAAGAGTGATGCTACATAACCAAGTAGCTATAAATGTAAGTGCAGCGATACTGAGGCAAAAGGTACAACCAAGAGCAATGCACAACTAAACTTCTTGATACCAACCTTATGGTAAGAGTAAATATAGATCGATGTGTAGAAAATGGAGGCAAAGGAAAATAAGCTGCAGAGTGATGGTACATGAACAACTACCTGTCATTATAAGTACATTGATAAAGGACAACATGTACTTACAAGAACAATGCAGAGCTAAAAACATTGGCATTGGATATATTCTACACTAATGTAACCATTCATACAGATCAGATAATTTGGAGCAAACAATTGATAAGCAAGCTATCATGCATACTGCTGTCACATAATGAACCAGGTATGTATGCAAGTACAGTGATACAAGACAACAGGTACTAACAAGAGCCAAGCAGTGGGCAGCATATTTGCGATATCCTGTCGTTCTTTTCAAACCGGAATTCTTCTTCGAGCAGATTTCCTGCAAAAAAGATCCGTAAGGTGCATGCGAAAAAGTAGAAGTTCAAATTATCATGTGATTTCATAGACAGTACCTCATCCTAGGAACAAGACCAGTGCATAACAAGGTTTTTCCATTCAATGTCTTCTAAATTTAGCACAGGAGACTTCACCGGAAATTCGTTTATAGACTTGCCACCAAAGTGTGATTTCCTCGGGTAACACCGATCTCTGCTGCAATGCTTCCTTGAAAAGCACAAGCAAGCTTTGCTCGTCATGACTATCAGATTGACCCTCGCCTAGTTACAACAATGTAATGTAAATCATTGATGTGTTCAATCAGCGAGAAAACAAGAAAATAATAACCATGAATAATAGCACTTACGTAAGTTGGACATGAAGATGTGAAAATGGTGTTTGTCTTCACAATAATCTTCCCATGATGGGAATATATGCACGTAGTCCCTAACAACATTGAAAGCATTGTCTTTTAAACTGGGAATAAATGGAATGGGGTTCCAATCTGCAGGAATTGGCCGTCTCTGCGGTTGGGATAGGTCTTCGGCGGTGGACTTGCTGTACTTTTTCTTTGGAGTGGGATTTTTACGTGGTACAGCTGGTGCTATGGCAAATGAAATCAGTATACCTTTTCTTTGGAGTGCAGGTCTGTGTGGTGGGGCTAGTGGTGTGGCGATGAAGTATGGGTGCAGTCTCTTTGAGTCGGTCCTACGTTTTGTGTCCTTGGTTGTACATCCAATATAAGTGGGGTCTTGTCTGATTTCTCCGGCACCACCATGTTTTCAAGGACTTTCTTTGGTGCTCCTTCAGGTTGGCAATCACCCTCTTCCTTTTGATGTCGATGCACGAACATCATTTGAGTGGAAAAACATGGTATGATGACGGATGGAATATGTATTGATAATGGATGGGCATGGCATCTCGACATATATGATGAGTAAACTAAGCGGATGGCGGTGCAACAAAGTAGAAGAAATGCAAGACAACATATGCGGATACCGCAATCAATAAAACATTGCCAAATTAGAATAGGCACCTTGATGGGTGAACAGGACAGGCCATCGCCTTTGACTCCTCGAGGTTAGAATAGTCATTAGGATCATATTACGAACAAGAGTCAACAGGTGGGGGCGTATGAGTTTCATTGCATCGAGAATGGCACTCAATGCCTTGGTGCCAATTTTGTAAGTCATTGCGGTGTTTAGCTTCAAGAGTGGACTGCTGCTAGTGCGACACAAAGCAGCTACACAGATCATAGTGTAGATATCACGGAAAACCTTATGCATCGAGTAAAATTAGCAAAGTGGAACTTGCTGGAAAATATGTGCTAGTATTGCGATGCTGCTAGAAAGGCTTGGATACCAGCTCTCTTCAAGTGAAGGTGCTTGATCTTTATTAATATCAGTGTAACTCTCAAAGCGACACAGCTCCCGCATTTCCTTGCTATTCTTATAGGATTCAAGTGGGCAGGCCACTACAAATCCTATTCCTATGTTTACAAGACCCTCTGAATCAAAGAGGCTCAAAGTGTCCATCACAACCGACCGTATAGACCTCTACACTACAAATGTCCCTGCTCATCTTGATTACAAGGAACATCTTGTACTACTAGCATACTCTCTCCGTTCCAAAATATAAGTCTTGGTAGAGATTTCCACTATGGATCACATGAGATGTATCCAGATACATTTTAGAGTGTAGATTCACTCATTTTGCTCCATATGTAGTCCATGGTGGAATCTATACAAAGACTTGTATTTAAAACGGAGAAATATATATTAAGAAAAACGGAAGAGGAACATGGTAAAGAAGAGCAAGCAGATTTTGGATAATAAAATGTTGGTTGCTTGCAGTGCCACACAAGATGAACGAGGCGCATTAAGAATGCAACTCCGGTGTCTCTCGACCATTTCAGGCGGTTGGATGAAGATCCTCGTCTCCTAACCCTTCTTCTTCCTCGTCTCTTAATTCTTCCCATACAGAACACCTTGCGGGACGCCCGTGGGACCACGGCCCCACCGCTGTGTTCCTCCGCCACCCCACCCCCCCACCAGCGTCGAGTTTTGTTCGTTCGGTGAGGCCCCACAACCACCCGAGCCCCTTGGATCGCACCGGCAAACTCCGGCGAGCTCTGAAAAATTGGCTGACCCAATTTTGAAATTTAATCTACTATGATTTAACTAGTGTGGAATATAAAAGGGGGAAAACCATAAGCATTGGGAGTATAGTGTTGATCGTGCCATGGCAGATCTGAAGGTGCAAACCGGACAAAGGCAACTTCGCAACCAAGACAAGAAATCAGAGTAAAGCAGTGGTGATCTATTTTCTTGCTGCGATAAATAAGTTGAGCAGATATGAAAGAGTACCGCCTCTGGTGCGGCGCCGTGTACGCATCTGCTGAGAATTTGACGGTGCTGCAGTAGCAATGGTTGTCGGCGGCATGGAAGCAGATCTAGGAGGGTAGACGGTGGCGATGGGGCGCGATGGACGAGACGGTCGTAGGAGCGGCGCCGGCAAGGTGGACGACGACGGGGATGAAGCGAGAGGACGAGATGCAAGGATCCCGGTCGAAGCGTGGATGAGAGAGGTCGATTTCTTGTAATGGGCGGCGGCGTCGGGGTATCAGCTCGGCATGGTGGAGGAGGCGGCGGTGGATGGGGTGGGGGGCGGTGGCGGACGGAGGAGGTGGGGTGGAGAGGGTGTTTTGGCGCCCACGGAGTATGAATGGGGAAAAGGGAGGTAGAGAGGAAGGGGGAACCATGTATTCGGTAGCGCTTGTCTCAAATGCGAGAAAATTTACAAACTTAGCCCCGTTTCATTCTACTACATCACAGCAACATTACTCGGTTGGGGATAGGGCGGTAATCTCGCATACACGAATATTTGCCGGCGAGAGTTTGTTTTTGGCGTCCACCGTGTATGAATATGAATCGGGAGGAGTCAATTTGGCCGAGGACACCTTGTGTTTTAGCGCCCACCGTGTATGAATCCGGGTGAGAGGCGGTTACGTCACGTTTGGGTGAAATTACAAACCTACCCTATCGAAACCTATAGAAATCCAGCAGATAGGCTTTGCGTGGCGAGGATATGCGATAGTGATTTCCATCTCGCAGATTTTGGTTTGGTGATTCTGCGACTTTCCCGCTTCGTTCAAATTTTGCACAGTGCATGTTTACCGTGCCAACTCAATTCGAATCCCGTTTGTATTCTACTATTTTTTTAGGCGGGATCCATTTTCAATTGGAATTACATTCTATATACATCAATTTTTTATATATACTTTCAAAAGCACAACAAAGAATTCTGCTCCTTTATATGTATAATATGATTTACAAATACAACGATCTCGAAATCTTAAGGTTGAATTGAAAAATTTAACAAATTATGTTCTACTAAAATGTATGGATCAGTAATATCTACATATTAAATAACATAGATGTCGTGAATTCATATTAGTATGCATGTTTGATAGATCAATTTTGGTTCGAGTATGGGTTACATGTATCATCATCTCGAATTCAAATATTTGAATCCCTTTTTTGTTCACTCCTTTCACGCCCATTTCTCTCGCATGCATGCTCCTTGAGGTAGCTATCACTCTCTTTTCTCCAGCTCACCCTTACGCTCACTTCATGTTTCTCCTATCCTGCATAAACATGGTCTCTCGGCGTCTCCTTGAGAAGTGTCACTCTCCCTATCATTATACATTACACGGTTTTCATTATCTCTCATGTCTCTCTGTTCTCTGGTATCACTCGGTACCTAAGCTTTCTTTTCACGCCACACACACAGTCTCCACTCGTCTTTCACTTTGTATTTCTCTCTATGGGATTCTCTCACACACCCTATATGTCTCTACATATGACTCATACCACTAAAATTACTCTCTCTCTCTCCTATAGACACAACATTTGTTGCGGTCTCCTTTTAAATCTCCATCCCAGGTGACATTATTCATTTGTTTACCGATCAGACAACCCGACTACCGTCTCTCTCTCTCTCTCTCACACACACACACAACTCCTGCTTCCACTCCCTTCCCGACTACCGTCTCTCTCTCACACACAAAACTCTCACTTTCACCCGACTCGTATTTCTCTCACAAACATTTATCGACTAGCTAGCCTCTAGATAGCTTTATACACCCACACTCGTGCTTCCACCATCGCATACATGTCTCTCTCCGCTCCTTGTATCTATGTAGCTTTTCTTCCCTTCTTGAGACCGCCCTCTCGATCGTGCACACACACACACTATCGCCTCATTTAAGTGATACCTACTCCACACACACTACTTGTGTCTTTGTCACACATGCACTCCGTCCTCCTCCACTCTCCTCTCTCTCACACACACATGGGCTTTTGCAACAACTAGCAAGATGCCCATGCATTATAGAACATCAAGATGCATTTGTATGAGTAGTTTATCTTGTGGGGAAAAGGATGAACGAGGAAGGCCTTATTTGCAAATGTGGAGAGGGGTGTGGGTATCTTTTGCAAAATTGCCATAGTTTCCTTCCTATCTATCAGATATAGATCGGACAGCCTATATTGCAGGATGGCAGGCACACGATCATCACCTACAATGCTTTTTTTATAAGAGTAGGGATAAAAAATAGAGTTGGTGATGATGGTGGGCCTGCCATCTAATGTAGGTCGTCGATTTATATCTGACGAATAGGAAGGAAAATATAACAATTACACACTCTTCACCACATTTGCAGATAAGGCCTTCCTCGTTCATCCTTTTCTCCCACAAGATCTTGATGTTCCGTGCAGCAGACGGGCATCTTGCTAGTAAAGTAGAAATTAGACATATACCACTTCTCGAATCTTGAAACCAACAACATTCCTCCCTTATCTCATCAAAACCGCCAAAGGAATATATTTTGAGTGAAACATAACATATTTTTAGTGATATACATATTTCAAAACTAGACTTTTTTCTATCAAATCGGTGAATATGTATTAATCTACTTTGATCGTGTGGCAGCGCATTGGCACATTGCTAGTAGTTATTATAATTTTTGGACACCGGACAAGCGGTGGAGTACATATCACGAAGAGAAGAGGCGCCGCATGCGTGATCGGCCTCTCATTGTCTCGCACACATGAGTGTTACGTAAAGCGGCGTTAACAAATAAACCCTAAAACCCTAGGCGCACGATTGCTGCATTCGCGGGTGCAGTGCGTGGTGGAGCACCTTTGTAGGTGTTGATGGTGGGACCACAGGTGAACGACTTGGGCGCGGTGGCTCGCTTGATTGCCACAGATCAGTATACGTTTAAAATATCGTTTTTAGCGGGGTTAAGATTTCCGATTTTAAATGGCGTTATAAGTAGTAAGTAGTTTTAGAGCGATTGGTATGGGCGAAAATGGAATTCATAGTACTACGTACCTCCTTGGCGTATGGTTGTATGGGTCTATGTTGCGAGATGTTGAACTGGTAGTTCTAGGGAAAATACTATGGTTTAGATTTAGATGCTTGTTTTCGTAATGTCGGAAGGAAACCCTTCTTGGATTAAAAACTACTACCTCCATTCTGGTTTACTAGTCCCCATCGTACTTTGGGTCAAAGTTAGTCCTGGATTTTACTTGTAAAATGTGAATGGGGCAGATTTTGTTATACCCAAACAAAAAAGGACTGGAGGGAGTGATTGCTCACGACAGACGCGACATCTCATAAGCGCAGGCATTGAACCGTGGCCCGGCCAAGAAGAGCCACACTCGCTGCAGGCCGGTGAGCACGCCTCCTAACGCGTGCAATCAGCTTAAGACTGCCCTTTGCCTTCATTGAATCAGCGTGTGCGGCAACACGTTCTTCCGTGAGCCGGCAGGCATTTTAGAACAGAAAACATGACTAAAATATAATTAATTTACGCATGGTCTTGACTTGTTGTGCTCGCACTGGTAGCAGGAGCTAGTAGAGGTTTTTCTTTATTTATAACTCTCCTCACATTTTTTTTGGATTTGAAGTGAATCATGGTTGTGGACATTATGTATGAATGTGAGATATCTGTGAACATGAGTTTGATGTGGAAGTTGAACTTGGAATGTCGGGCTTCTTGCGTGAACTATATGTTGGGTAGCGTAGTAATTTCAAAAATTTCCTCACGATCACGCAAGACCATGGTGATGGCATAGCAGAGAGAGGAGAGTGTCGGTCCACGTACCCTCGTGAACCCGAGCAGCGGCGTTATATCAGCGCGGTTGATGTAGTAAATGCGTCTTCACGATCCGACCGATCCAAGCACCGTTACTCCGGCACCTCCGAGTTCTTAGCACGTTCAGCTCGATGGCGATCCCGGGCTCCGATCCAGCAAAGCGTCGGGGAGGAGTTCCGTCGACTGCAACAGCGTGGTGGCGATCTTGATGTTCTACCGTCGCGGGGCTTCGCCTAAGCACCGCTACAATATGATCGAGGTGGAATATGGTGGAGGGGCACCGCTGCAGCTAAGGCGATCACGAAGATCAACTTGTGTGTTCTAGGGTGCCCCCCCCGTATATAAAGGAGCAAGGAGGGCGGCCGGCCCTAGGAGGCGCCAAGGGAGGAGTCCTCCTCCTAGTAGGAGTAGGACTCCCTTTCCTAATCCTACTAGGAAGAGGAAGGGGAAGGAAAGAGGAGAGGGAGAGGGAGGGGGGGCGCCCCCTCCTAGTCAGTCGGACTCCCCATGGGGCGCGCCACCTCTGGTGCAGCCTCTCTCTCCCTCTTGGCCCAATAAGGCCCATTACTTCCCGGGGTTCGGTAACCCCTCGGCACTCCGGTTTTCTCCGGAAACTTCGGAACCTTTCGGTGTCGAATATAGCCGTCAATATATCAATCTTTATGTCTCGAACATTTGAGACTCCTCGTCATGTCGTGATCACATCCGGGACTCGAACTCCTTGGTACATCAAAATACATAAACTCATAATATAACCGTCATTGAAACCTTAGCGTGCGGACCCTACGGTTCGAGAACTATGTAGACATGACCTAGAACCATTCTCGGTCAATAACCAATAGCGGAACCTGGATGCCCATATTGGTTCCTACATATTCTCTGAAGATCTTTATCGGTCGAACCGCATAACAACATCGTTGTTCCCTTTGTCATCGGTATGTTACTTACGAGATTCGATCGTCGGTATCAATACCTAGTTCAATCTAGTTACGGTAAGTCTCTTTACTCGTTCCGTAATACATCATCTCACAACTAACTCATTAGTTGCAATGCTTGCAAGGCTTATGTGATGTGTATTACCGAGAAGCCCAGAGATACCTCTCCAGACAATCGGAGTGACAAATCTAATCTTGATTCATGCCAACTCAACATATACTTTTGGAGACACTTGTAGAGTACCTTTATAATCACCCGATTCGTTGTGATGTTTGGTAGCACACAAAGTGTTCCTCAGTAAGCAGGAGTTGCATAATCTCATAGTTGCGAGGAACTTTGTATAAGTCATGAAGATAGCATAAGCAACATACTAAGCGATCAAGTGCTAAGCTAATGAAATGGGTCATGTCAATCACATCATTCTCCTAATGATGTGATCCCATTAATCAAATGACAACACATGTCTATGGTTAGGAAACATAACCATCTTGATTAATGAGCTAGTCTAGTAGAGGCATACTAGTGACTATCTGTTTGTCTATGTATTCACACATGTATTATGTTTCCGGTTAATACAATTCTAGCATGAATAATAAACATTTATCATGATATAAGAAATAAATAATAACTTTATTATTGCCTCTAGGGCATATTTCCTTGATCTCCCACTTGCACTAGAGTCAATAATCTAGATTACAGTAATGATTCTAACACCCATGGAGTCTTGGTGCTGATCATGTTTTGCTCGTGGAAGAGGCTTAGTCAGCGGGTGCGCAACATTCAGATCCGTATGTATTTTGCAAATCTCTATGTCTCCCACTTGGACTTGGTCCCGAATGGAATTGAAGCGTCTCTTGATATGCTTGGTCCTCTTGTGAAATCTGGATTCCTTTGCCAAGGCAATTGCACGATATTGTCACGAGAAGATCTTCATTGGTCGATGCACTAGGTATGACACCTAGATCGGAAATGAACTCTTTCATCCAGACTCCTTCATTTGCTGCTTCGAAGCAGCTATGTACTCCGCTTCACATGTAGATCCGCCACGGCGCTTTGTTTAGAACTGCACCAGCAGCAGCTCCACCGTTTAATAAAAATCGTATCCGGTTTGCGATTTAGAATCGTCGGATCGGTGTCAAAACTTGCATCGGCGTAACCATTTCGACTAGCTCTTTGTCACCTCCATATCTGAGAAACATATCCTTAGTCCTTTTCGGGTATTTCAGGATGTTCTTGACGCTGTCGATGATCCACTCTGGATTACTTTGGTACCTTCCTGCCAAGCTTACAGCTAAGCATCGTCGGTGCGGTACACAGCATTGCATACATGATAGAGCCTATGGCTGAAGCATAGGGAACATTTTCATTTTCTCTCTATCTTCTGCTGTGGTGGGCATTGAGTCGACTCAATCTTACACCTTGTACTACAGGTAAAAACCTTTCTTTGCTGATCCATTTGAACTTCTTCAAAACTTTATCAAGGTATGTGCTTTGTGAAAGTCCTATTAAGCGTCTTGATCTATCTCTATAGATCTTGATGCCCAATATATAAGCAGCTTCACGAGGTCTTTCATTGAAAAACTTTTATTCAAGTATCCTTTTATGCTATCAGAAATTCTATATCATTTCCAATCAACAATATATCGTCCACATATAATATCAGAAATGCTCTGAGCTCCCTCACTTTCTTGTAAATCTGAGGCTTCTCCAAAAGTGCTGTATAAAACCATATCTTTGATCACACTATCAAAGCGTTTATTCAACTCGAGAGGCTTGCACGGACCATAAATTGATCGTTGGAGCTTGCACACTTTGTTAGTACCCTTTGGATCAACAAAACCTTCTGGTTGCATCATATACAACTCTTCTTCTAGAAATCCATTCAAGAATGCAGTTTTACATCCATTTGCCAAATTTCATAATCATAAAATCGGCAATTGCTAACATGATTCAGACAGACTTAAGCATCGCTTCTGGTGAGAAAGTCTCATCGTAGTCAACCCCTTGAACTTGTCGAAAACCTTTTGCAACAAGTCGAGCTTTGTGAGCAGTTACATTACCATCGCGTCGGTCTTCTTCTTAAAGATCCATTTATTCTCAATAGCTTGCCGATCATCGGGCAAGTCTACCAAAATCCATACTTTGTTCTCATACATGGATCCCATCTCAGATTTCATGGCTTCAAGCCATTTTGCGAATCTGGGCTCACCATCGCTTCTTCATAGTTCGTGGGTTCACCATGATCTAGTAGCATGACTTCGAGAATAGGATTACCGTACCACTGCAGTGCGGATTTTATTCTGGTTGATCTCTGATTCGGTGACAACTTGATCTGAAGTTTCATGATCTTCATCATTATCTTCCTCACTAGCTGGTGTAGGTGTTCTGAAACTGATTTACGTGATGAACTACTTTCAATAAGGGAGCTGGTACTATTACCTCATCAAGTTCCACTTTCCTCCCACTCACTTCTTTGAGAGAAACTCCTTCTCTAGAAAGGATCCATTTTAACAACAAATGTCTTGCCTTCGGATCTGTGATAGAAGGTATACCCAGTGTCTCCTTTGGGTATCCTATGAAGACACATTTTTCGATTTGGGTTCAAGCTTATCAGGTTGAAGTTTCTTCACATAAGCATCGCAACCCCAAACTTTCAGAAGCGACAACTTTGGTTTCTTGCTAAACCATAGTTCATAAGGCGTCGTCTCAGCGGATTTTGATGGTGTCCTATTTAGCGTGAATCGGCCGTCTCTAAAGCATAACCCCAAAGCGATAGCGGTAAATCGAAATAGACATCATAGATCGCACCATATCTAGTAAAATCACGATTCGACGTTCGGACACACCATTACTGTGGTGTTCCGGTGGCGTGAGTTGAAACTATTCGCATTGCTTCAAATGTAGACCAAACTCGTAACTCAAATATTCTCCTCCACGATCAGATCGTAGAAACTTTATTTTCTTATTACGATGATTTTCAACTTCACTCTGAAATTCTTTGAACTTTTCAAATGTTTCAGATTTATGTTTCATCAAGTAGATATACCCATATCTGCTTAAATCATCTGTGAAGGTGAGAAAATAACGATATCCATACGAGCTTCAACATTCATCGGACCACACACATGTATGTATGATTTCCAACAAGTCTGTTGCTCTCTCCATACAACGGAGAATGGTGTTTTAGTCATCTTGCCCATGAGGCATGGTTACTTAAGTACCAAGTGATTCATAATCAAGTGATTCCAAAAGTCCATCTGTATGGAGTTTCTTCATCGTTTTACACCAATATGACCTAAGCGGCGATTGCCACAAATAAGTTGCACTATCATTATCAACTCTGCATCTTTTGGCTTGACATTATGAATATGTGTATCACTCTGTCGAGATTCAACAAGAATAGACCATTCTTCAAGGGTGCATGACCATAAAGATATTACTCATATAAATAGAACAACCATTATTCTCGATTTAAATGAATAACCGTCTCGCATCAAACAAGATCCAGATATAATGTTCATGCTCAGCGCTGGCACCAAATAACAATTATTTAGGTCTAAAACTAATCCGAAGGTAGATGTAGAGGTAGCGTGCCGACCGCGATCACATTGACTTTGGAACCATTTCCCAGCGCATCGTCACCTCGTCCTTTGCGGTGCTCGTCTATTCCGTAGTCCTGTTTGAGTTGCAAATATTAGCAGCAGAACCGATATCAAATACCAGTGCTACTCGAGCTCTAGTAAGGTACACATCAATAACATGTATATCACATATACCTTTGTTCACCTTGCCATCCTTCTTATCCGCCAAATACTTGGGGCAGTTCCGCTTCCGATGTCGGTTTGCTTGCGGTAAAAACACTCAGTTTCAGGCTTAGGTCCAGACTTGGGTTTCTTCTCTTGATCAGCAACTTTCTTGCTGTTCTTTTGAAGTTTCCTTCTTCTTTCCTTTGCCCTTTTCTTGAAACTAGTGGTCTTGTTGACCATCAACACTTGATGCTCTTTCTTGATTTCTACCTCCATGGCTTTTAGCATTGCGAAGAGCTCGAGAATTGTCTTAGTCATCCCTTGCATATTATAGTTCATCACGAAGCTCTTGTAGCTTGGTGGCGATGATTGGAGAATTCATCAATGACACTATCATCGGAAGATTAACTCCCAGCTGAATTAAGTGATTATTATACCCAGACATTTTGAGTATGTGCTCCTTGTGAACTATTCTCCTCCATCTTGCAGCTATAGAACTTATTGGAGACTTCATATCTCTCAATCCGGGCATTTGCTTGAAATATTAACTTCAACTCTGGAACATCTCATATGCTCCATGGCGTTCAAAACGTCGTTGAAGACCGGTTCTAAGCCGTAAAGCATGGCACCTTGAACTATAGAGTAGTCATCAGCTTTGCTTTGCGGGCGTTCACAACCACGGTGCAGCTCTGCTGCAGGCTGGCACCAGCGGTGCTTCGGGGCGTAATTCTTACGGGCAGCAATGAGGATAATCCTCGATTTCGGACCCGTCCGTGTAATTGCTACCATCATCTTTCAACTTTGCTTTCTCAAAGAGCATTAAAATTCAGCGGAACAACGGCACGAGCCATCTATCTACAGTAAACATAGACAAGCAAAATACTATCAGGTACTAAGTTCATGATAATTTAAGTTTTAATTAATCATATTAAAAACTCCCACTTAGGCAGACATCTCTCTAGTCATCTAAGTGTTTACGTGATCCAAATTAACTAAACCATGTCCGATCATCACGTGAGATGGAGTAGTTTCAATGGTGAACATCACTATGTTGATCATATCTACTATATGATTCACGTTCGACCTTCGGTCTCCGTGTTCGAGGCCATATCTGCATATGCTAGGCTCGTCAAGTTTAACTGAGTATTCTGCGTGTGCAAAAACTGGCTTGCACCCGTTGTAGATGGACGTAGAACTTATCACACCCGATCATCACGTGGTGTGCAGGTACTCTGAACTTTTTAGCGGTGCATACTCGGGAGAACACTTCTTGATAATTTTAGTGAGAGATCATCTTATAATGCTACCGTCAAACAAAGCAAGATAAGATGCATAAAGGATAAACATCACATGCAATCAATATAAGTGATATGATATGGCCATCATCATCTTGTGCTTGTGATCTCCATCTCGAAGCACCGTCATGATCACCATCGTCACCGTAGCGACACCTTGATCTCCATCGTAGCATCGTTGTCGTCTCGCCAACTATTGCTTCTCGACTATCGCTACCGCTTAGTGATAAAGTAAAGCAATTACATGGCGTTGCATTTCATACAATAAGCGACAACCATATGGCTCCTGCCGATTGCCGATAACTTCGGTTACAAAACATGATCATCTCATACAATAAAATATAGCATCACGTCTTGACCATATCACATCACAACATGCCTGCAAAAACAAGTTAGGCGTCCTCTACTTTGTTGTTGCAAGTTTTACGTGGCTGCTACGGGCTGAGCAAGAACCGTTCTCACCTCGCATCAAAACCACAGCGATACTTCGTCAAATAGACTCCGTTTAACCTTCTCAAGGACGGGCGTAGCCCTCAGTTCAACTAAAGTGAGAGAGGCAGACACCCGCCAGCCACCTTTAAGCACGAGTGCTCGTAGCAGTGAAACCAGTCTCGCGTAAGCGTCTGGCGTAATGTCGGTCCGGGCGCTTCATCTCACAATACCGCTGAACCAAAGTATGACATCTGGTAGGCGGTATGACTTATATCGCCCACAACTCACTTGTGTTCTACTCGTGCATATGACATCAGCGCATAAAACCAGGCTCGGATGCCCTTTGTTGGGTAGCGTAGTAATTTCAAAAAATTTCCTCACGATCACGCAAGACCATGGTGATGGCATAGCGAGAGAGGAGAGTGTCGTCCACGTACCCTCGTGACCCGGCGGGCGTTATATCAGCGGTTGATGTAGTAAATGCGTCTTCACGATCCGACCGATCCAAGCACCGTTACTCCGGCACCTCCGAGTTCTTAGCACCGTTCAGCTCGATGGCGATCCCGGGCTCCGATCCAGCAAAGCGCGGGGAGGAGTTCCGTCGGCCTGACGGCGTGGTGGCGATCTTGATGTTCTACCGTCGCGGGGCTTCGCCTAAGCACCGCTACAATATGACCGAGGTGGAATATGGTGGAGGGGCACCGCTGCGGCTAAGAGCGATCACGAAGATCAACTTGTGTGTTCTAGGGTGCCCCCCTGCCCCGTATATAAAGGAGCAGGGGAGGGCGGCCGGCCCTAGGAGGCGCACCAAGGGAGGAGTCCTCCTCCTAGTAGGAGTAGGACTCCCTTTCCTAATCCTACTAGGAAGAGGAAGGGGAAGGAAGAGAGGAGAGGAGAGGGAAGGGGGCGCCCCCTCTAGTCAGTCGGACTCCCCATGGGAAGCGCGCCACCTCTGGTGCAGCCCTCTCTCTCCCTCTTGGCCCAATAAGGCCCATTACTTCCCGGGGGTTCGGTAACCCCTCGGCACTCCGGTTTTCTCCGGAAACTTCCGGAACCTTTCGGTGTCGAATATAGCCGTCAATATATCAATCTTTATGTCTCGAACATTTGAGACTCCTCGTCATGTCGTGATCACATCCGGGACTCCGAACTCCTTGGTACATCAAAATACATAAACTCATAATATAACCGTCCTTGAAACCTTAGCGTGCGGACCCTACGGTTCGAGAACTATGTAGACATGACCTAGAACCATTCTTGGTCAATAACCAATAGCGGAACCTGGATGCCCATATTGGTTCCTACATATTCTCTGAAGATCTTTATCGGTCAAACCGCATAACAACATCGTTGTTCCCTTTGTCATCGGTATGTTACTTACCGAGATTGATCGTCGGTATCAATACCTAGTTCAATCTAGTTACGGTAAGTCTCTTTACTCGTTCCGTAATACATCATCTCACAACTAACTCATTAGTTGCAATGCTTGCAAGGCTTATGTGATGTGTATTACGAGAAGGCCTAGAGATACCTCTCAGACAATCGGATGACAAATCCTAATCTTGATTCATGCCAACTCAACATATACTTTCGGAGACACTTGTAGAGTACCTTTATAATCACCCGATTCGTTGTGATGTTTGGTAGCACACAAAGTGTTCCTCACAGTAAGCAGGAGTTGCATAATCTCATAGTTGCAGGAACTTTGTATAAGTCATGAAGATAGCATAAGCAACATACTAAGCGATCAAGTGCTAAGCTAATGAAATGGGTCATGTCAATCACATCATTCTCCTAATGATGTGATCCCATTAATCAAATGACAACACATGTCTATGGTTAGGAAACATAACCATCTTGATTAATGAGCTAGTCTAGTAGAGGCATACTAGTGACTATCTGTTTGTCTATGTATTCACACATGTATTATGTTTCCGGTTAATACAATTCTAGCATGAATAATAAACATTTATCATGATATAAGAAATAAATAATAACTTTATTATTGCCTCTAGGGCATATTTCCTTCACTATACCATGTCAATGCTTAAATGCGGTATTGTTTGGAAAGTAATTGCTGTTATTACATGACCCCAAAAAACATTTTGTGCCACATCGGTAGATGCACGGACATCTATGAGCATCTTGTTGGATAAACATTTGAACCTAGCTATTATGAAGTAAATTTTGTATTGACAATAGTTTTAGATAGCGAGGAGCGCCTAGCACCTTTCTCTGCCTCTACTAGCTTATTTACGGCTTCTTCCATTGGCTTGAGTGAAGAGAAGCGGTGATTGCTCTTTTGCTTCTTGAGGAACTCAGCTACATTCTCAAGGAACTCTTTGCGCGCTTTCTTTCAGCCTTTACTAATGCCACGAGGACACGAACATCGGCGACTCCACAAAGCATGTGTAATCCAGCATCATGCAGGAATTTGCACCTTGTGTCTAATCCGGCATCATTAGGGAAGCGGCACCTTGTGTGTAATCCAGCCTCGTTTTGGAAACATGATCTCGAGGTTAACCATACTTCCCTCCTCGCGAGAACTGCATCGACATGAAGTTACTTCTTTTTAGAACAATACTCGAGCAACCTAGATCCATTTAGTAGAAGCGGATAAGCAAGAACTCGGAGAAGTGAATTCAAAAGGAAAAAAAAACAGACTACAAGGTGAGAACACCCACTTCCTACATCAAGCTAAAAACAAAAGCATTAGGATGATTAAGACTCTTCTTATTACACAGCGAAGAACACCACGCTTAAGAAAGCAGAAACTACAACATATACACATCGAAGAACACGAGGCTACGAAAGTAATTGAAAGGTGTTACTTACCAAAGCTCATTTTACGAGTTGGTGCAACTCCTCTTTAACACCCACGCTCCTTGAAGATGTCGAATAACCCGTGTTTGGTCTTCATTGCTCCTCTGCATATTACTTTTCGTGGTTTTAAAATCTCAACATGGCAAGAAAAATATACTACTAGTAATACTCGTGCATCTTGTAGGCAACATTAAAGCACTTCAAATGCCATGTTAGAGCATCTCCAAGCAGAATCGCAATCTGCGGCGCTTTAAAAAAGCGTTCTGATTGCTGAGATCGAAAGTAGATACTAGAGAACAATAGCACCCGAAATTGCTTTACGGGAACAATAGCACCAGGAAATTTGAAGGGTAGGTATGAACAAAATTGGAACTGCACATGTCTGCTAAGTGATTCTATACACATTACCAATCGAGGAGGAGAAGCGATGGTCGCGTGGCCTCTATGAGTCATGGTCCATAGCGGAGTCGATTACATTGTCACAGCGGTGGTACTTCTGCGCTTGGCGTCGGCTTAGGAAGCGGATCCGAGCATGGAAGGCGATGCGGGGAAGAGGCTCCGTGTATGGCAACGACGGTGGACCGGCTCCGGTCACGGCGTCTGAGGTCATCGATGAGAAGCGGATCTTGTTGTGGTGGGCGAGTGCGCCGATGTAAAGGGAGAACCACGAAGGCTGCGGTGCGTGGAGAAGTCTATTTTGCGATGGGGATAGAAAATGGGGAGTATTCAGGTGTACTACTCTGGGTGCGGGGTGGGGTTGGCTGGGTAGGGTGAACTGAGATTCTGAAAACAGCCCCCTACAGGCGTCATCCGTAGGCTGTTCGAAGGCTATGATGGTAACTTCCTTTGCTCGAATCAGGGTCGGCGGGAGATTTTCCGCCGACCTCAAAATTTTGACCTTTGGACTCCTCGTGTGGCGTGTTGAGTGATTCGGCTAAGCAACTAGAGAGTAGTAGTAGTAAACTCTGCATATTAGGTTTGACGAAGTCAAACTTCCTAAAGTTGACCAAGTTTATAGAAAAATATAAACATTTACCATAAAAAATATGTATGATGTGAAAGTACATTCAATAATGAATCTAATGGTATTTATTTGTTATTGTATATGTTAATATTTTTTGTTATAAACTTTACGAGTTTACAAAACTTGACTTTGACCAATGCTAATCGTGGACTTAAATAAAAGCGGAGGAGTACACATTTGTTTTCTTAGTTTGTAGTGAACTAATCATTTGTTGAAATTGTGAAATAAATATATTAGGCTATTGACTTTGAATGTAATGGTCTATACAATTCAATAGTTACAATCATTGTCGAATCCCAAGATGTATACAAGGTCTATAGTACTTGACAACATGCTCAAACTCACATAATCCCAGTCAAATGAGAATCTAAATGCATTTTATAGTTATAACTTTGTAGGATGCAACAAAAACAACCATAACTCTACATAAACCATTATAGAAGCAACATTTTGACATATCCCAATGTGTGAATGAAGCGTGTAGAGAGCTTTTGAAGATGGAGCAGATAGAGGCGGAAAGATTGTATGTATGTGGGCGAGAAGTAGGAGACAAACCTAACGAGGCGAGAGAGAGATAGAGAGCGAGAAAGAGAGGAAGAAGTTGGAGTGCATGAGAAAGATGTATACATGTAATATACATGAGATGCGTGTGCATCTGGATTACATATCGTGGAAGGAGAAGAGACAACATGTTTGATGAGAGAGCTGGAAAAACATGGGCGAGAGGAAGGATCTCGTGGGTTGAGAGTTGACAATTTTGTGCGGGGAGAGGCGATTGGTAATTTTGTGCGAGAGAGAGAGAGAGGTGGGGAGGAGTCGGTCAGCCGTCGTCACATCACCTGCTTCAAATGACCCGCATTCTCTAGCGGTATGGTAGCCATCTTTGATCTGCTCGATGCCCTCTTTGAAGATTGAGGTGTTGTGCATGTTGGGGTGCAAAGAAGCACAAGCGAGTGGTCGCGTATAACCTTGGATGGGGATGAATTGTGTGCTCGGGGGGTGTGTGTGTGTGTGTGTGTTGTGCTGCGTGTGTCTCTGTGTGTGTGTGTGGGATATTGAGAGAAAACAAACCTAAGGAGAGAAATGGGTATTCACGAAGAGATTATGCAGGCCTTGAGGTGGGCGGGGGCGGGTGAGGGTGTCAAAATGTGCGTGTTGATGCATGTGTTGCATGCGACCGTCACGAGAGAGGCAGACGAGATCGAGAGAGATGGTTGTTGTGTTATGGATGCTCCTCTCTCTCTCTCTCTCTCTCTCCCCCCTCTCTCTCTCACACACACACACAAGTAAACTAGAAGCCGTTCTCTCATGTATACACAACGTATCGGCATCTGTCTATGTCTCACTCATGGATGATCATTTGCACATTCACACCTCTCTATATACATATCACCGCTTTACCGTCTTCACATTGCCCTTCATACACACACATATGGACACATACACGTTCTCTCTCGGTCACACACAAAATCAGTATTAAAAATAACTAGGCGCACCTAAAGCGTCCAAATCCAAATAAACCACAATGGAGCTAAATTCAAATATATAGAAATATTGCAGCGTCAAGAACTTTCACAGGAAAAAAATTGAGTAATATTCAAGGATTGTTTCACACAAAAGGTTGGTGGATGTCCTTGCGCGACACGGTGACACACCGTTCGATCGTGGCAGCAGCATGATTCTGCGCTTGCACATGATTCCGTATCGTGGCTGTGGTACTAACTAATAAAAGCGCTGCCTAAGTCTAATGTTTACGTGTACTAATCGGTTTTCTTTTAAGTTTGACCAACCTTATATATAAAACTAAAGTAATCTCCCACCGCGCACTCATCAATATGCACGCCGCCGCCATTGCGCATACCGGCGACCGCCTACTCCGGCCAACAATTTCTCGCCCATCGCCGTTATACGCGCCATCCACAATGCCATGAGCGAAGGCTCACCGCTCCGTCCTCTGCGGTCCCTCCTCGCGATGCCGCCGTGCTGCCAAGCCGCGAGCAGCCCCTGGTGGAAACGTGTCTATGCACGCGCGGCATACGAAGAGGAGGGCGGCGCGTGCTCGGCTGCGCCGCGAGGAGGAACTAAGCGTGTCATTATGCGTCTCCGCCGCAGCGGAGGAGGCGCGCATGGTGGCTGTCTCGGCGGAAGCGATCAGCGTTGCGTCGAGCCCTAAACCCAGTGCGGACTGGCGGAATCTACCTTGAGACCTTGAGCATACGTGGATCCTGCAATCTGAAGGAGAATTTGGGTGAGTCGACTCATGTGAGCCATTTGATGCAACATGGATGGCTAGAAGGGCTTCTTCCACCTCTTTGCGTCTTCTTCCTTTGCTCCGTCGAACTTCTTTCACCGTCGGTAGACCCAACTTATACTACTAAATGAGAGCATGCATGAAAATGTGTTTACCAATGTGTTTACCAATGCATGCATGAACACTAGTTACTCTACCCCCCCTCTCTTCTTTAATTCTTTGCCACATCGGCATGTTTGCTATTCCGTGTGCATGATACCAGCTAAGATACCACCATTATGGCCAGCCTTAATCGCCATGCAATAATTTAGTGCACCTTGAAATATGAACATGTGTGGGCGTGTATGTTTTAATGACTTGAGACTATACCTAGCCCGGCATGCAAGATGACTTATTATGCACCGTTCCCCATACTGCGGGAAGCCCGTTCGTCTCCAAATCTTTTCCTCTCCATGTGTGGAAACAATATGCCCAAACTCTCCTTCTCCCTCCGTGATCCCACCACTCCACCCGTGTGAAAAAATCTGCATGCATGACTCTCCTCCCACGCTTCGTCCAATCCGTTGTGACCAGCAATATTTCCACCCCTTCGCTCCCCGTAATTTACTCCAACAAATATGCTTACGTGGCTGTTACTTAGCTGCAGGTGCATTGGAGTCAGCGACATATGGGCCCAACAGAGGCTGGCCCACATGTCGATGGCCTAGCTGAACCTGCGATTAAGTCGATAGCTCGATCCATATCTTACGTAGGTGTGCCATTACTCGCTATAAATCTGCGCCTCCCGGACATCGCTATCTCCTTCCCTCACTTTCCGTTCATCGCTATCTCCTCCCCTCCCTCTCCGTCGACCACCATGGCGCCGCCTCCCAAGCCCTAAGGCCCCTCGCTGCACCTTGCGGGCGGTCCACGCGTCACCGTTCCGTTCCTCGCCACCACTAGTCGAGAGGGCGCGCCGGTGTTCGCTCTTCGCCGCTTCTGCGACAGCGTCGCCGTTCCGTTCCTCGCCGCCACTAGTCGAGAGGATCGTTAGTGTTCCGCTCCTCGCTGCGGCGTGGCGCATCACCGTTCATTCCTGCGCCGCCACTAGTCGAGGAGGGCCAGCGTCGGCGTTCCGCTCCCTCGCCCTGACAGCGTCGAGGTGGATCGTCGGCATTCCCAATCGCCCGGCTTGGCGCCGGAGGACCGTCGGCTCCCTTTCTGAGGAAACGCGCGCCGCCGCCCTGAGCCCCAGCCTTGAGGCTTTGGAAAGAAATGGATGTCGCCTTGTGGGAGGCTTTGCCTCGGCGAGGCGCCAAAATAAGCGGAGAAGAAGGGCGAGGAAGAAGCGCACCACGGAACAAGCTGCACAGGAGGCCTATGTCGCTTCCAGAGAGAGTCGAGCAATTGGCTCTTTGGCAGAAGGCTCGTGCGAGGAGCGTGAGGTGGCGGAGGGCGCCGTGTGCGGCATACGAGTGCGATCGGGCCCAGCGCCTCATCTCGCTTGGCGGATGCGTGGATCAGTGCCGCTTCCGTGAGGAGGAGTACTGTTGGCGCGGATCACCACACGGTGAATCGCGCTCGCCCGCGACAAGCCGCCAATCAGCACCTCGCGAGTTGCGAGGCTGAGGAAGAAGCGCCGTGTCGGCCTTGTTGAAAGCGAACGCGCACCGGGGCACTTCGTGGCGCGCCGCCAGCGCTCTGTGGCGTCGTGGCTTTAGGAGGAGTATAATTTTTTGTTTAAATAAAGCGATCTCATTAGTTTTGGGCGCAAATGATAAATCCTGAGCGTTCATGAATTTTAGCGTCCTTAATTAAGTATGTAAAAGGAAAGTTTGGAAACCTTGTGTATTCGTACACATTTTGCAAATACGTGCATATAGCACAAACTTTACTATATACTATCGCTCTACGTCTCTCGATATATGCTTGCGAACTGTGCTACTCCCTCCGTCCCGGTCAATAAGTCATCTTTGGTTGTGCACCGTGACCAAGAAGGAGGAAGACTTATACACCTAGAAGAAGGAGTACTACTATTACTTATGTGCGTGCAAATGCCGTTTTAACATTCTGATGCAGTTTTGTAAAAGTAGAAAAACATCACTAGTCAAGCTTGTGAAGCGATTCAATGCAAGACAAATGCAAAAATGCTCGTTTGATTGTTTACTTTTAGCTTCCTTCTCGTGGTTATTTCTGCATAGTACTTTATGCGGAGTATCTCCTTTGGTTGGAAAGGCATGCAAATTCCCAAACCGTTTCCTACACCTATATCGATTTTTTGCCTAACAAGTTGTGTCGTGCAATTGGAATTCCAACTTGAGTACTACTATTAGTAGGAGTACCGGGGGCGATTCTTTTAGGCTTCTAGATTAGTAATCCCATAACTACTACCTCTGTCTGGTTTATTGGTCCCCATTGTAATCTGTGTCAAATTTTGATCATAAATTTAACTAATGAAATGTTAGTGCATGTCACATGCACTACTCCATCCGATCTAGGTGAGTAAGTCATCTTAGGCTGTGCACCGTGACCAAGGAGGAGGACAAAAGCGAGAAAGCGTTAATGTTTATTTGCTAATTAATAGTATTGCATGCAATGAACTAACCACTTGCATGTAAGTGTTTGATATCTCAAGTCATTAAAAGCATGCACTCTTTATCTCTTATTGGTTGATATGTCAAGAAAAAATAAATGAGGTAGAAGTTAATGCACCACGCCTAAGTGTTTTGGGATTATTTGGTTTTTGTAAGATGACTTACACACCTAAGCGGAGGATTACAATGGTGAAGAATAAACCAGCTAAATCTTTGGTCAAATTTAGCACAAATTACAATGGTGAGGAATAAACCAGGATGGAATAGTAGTTTAGAAGCCCAAATAAAATGAGTGGCGCCTTATTGTTACTCTCCTTTGTGACTAGTCTTGTGGGAAAAAGCTGGGGAAGCCGCCAAAAATTGGCCCTAGGAGTAGTAGCTAGGGATTGAGTGTGCGAGATGAACGGAGAAAGTAATAAATGAGAGATGAAATGCAAAAAAGCGGAGGGATGTGATGGTTGATTATCCGTTTATTTTACAGGCCACTTATTCTTGGGAGTGGTTGGGTTTTGTGATATAGCGGCTTTCTTTGCCCGGCGCCACAGCGGGGTGAGAGGTGAGACTCCCGTGCAGCCCGCCCTCTACACTTGTACTACTACATCGGTCGTGGTTTATCCCCAATTGAATTTGGTGAAGATTTAAGCGACAAAATGTTAGTGCATGTCAACAAAAACAATATTGTTGGATTAAGTATTTGAACATAGTTTTCAATGATATAATTTTAGGTGACATGCATCATCATTTATCGTACTATATATAATGTTAGTTCAATTTTGGTCGTACTAATCTATAGTAAGGTGCCGTCGTTGCCTGAAGAGTGAAATGCATTGATCGGGGAGTTGTTTATTTTGACAAAGGATGTAGGATCATCTCATGTGTAGCAGTATCGATAGGTTTGTTGGATATTATTTCATCTCTAGAGCTCACAAACATCCGGGTGAAATAGATAA
Source organism: Aegilops longissima (assembly GCA_021605205.1). NCBI lineage: Eukaryota > Viridiplantae > Streptophyta > Magnoliopsida > Poales > Poaceae > Aegilops > Aegilops longissima. Next base: position 31,998 of record JAHIAM010006848.1, read on the forward strand.
AAAGTATCTTTTGCAAACAAAAGCGTTCAACTATTCAACTTTGCATCCAAAACTTGTGAAGAAATAACTCTTATTGTGCTTTGCGAGAAATGATCTTCAAAATTAGTTTTTGAGTATCCATTGTTATACATGTTGACTCTGAGATGACATGCCACTTTCTTATAATAACAGTTGGCTATACTATTTAAGTATTAACCATGCCCTTTTACACCTATACGGAGGATTAAATCAGGATGACTTGGGAGGCGAGAGGATATATGAAATGGTTCATCCTAAGTCTTTCACCGATCTTGTAGTAAAAATTCATACATGGAAGATTCTATACTAAACCATAAATGGATACACTTTTATTCATCGCGATACTCCAATAGAGCAAGATCATGCATGGAAGTCTCCACATGCTTAGACAGCGGATTACATTGGCGAAGACTAATGATCAACATTTAACTTGAAAATCAGATGTCGGGTGAACCTCCTTGGAGTCCCGTGCACATTGTTGGAGTTCAAATAACACCATGGTTTTTCCATGTCGGCGTCGGCGGGAAGGTCTCGGCTCGGCGAGTCCAAGTATGCTTAGGCGTGTGATGTCGCCGCCTCGTACCTCCGAGGGTAGTAATAGTGACCGCGCTGCGTGTACATAGGCCTCGTGTCGATTGCCGACATCGGTGGCATCGCCCGGACACACACTACTGAAGATGTGGCGGCGGCTGCCGAGGCCTCGCCGGTGCCACGATCAAGAGGAAAACGCGCGCCGTTCTCCTCCGAGACTAGCGGCGGCGCGATCCTCCAGCGACTCCGACACGGTGAGCGGATAACGTCTCGTGCTTGATGTTCTTCGCCAAGGGCGGTAGTGATTGCCCGCGCGCGTCGGGTGATACTGCGATGTCCCGGCGAGCCCAAAACAGCACGGGCACTCATTGCAGATGAGCGAAGGGCTCCTTGGAAGCATCGACCAGGCCGTCCATGAAGCGGGAGTGGCTGTAGGGGCGTTCGCCCGATTGAATATGAGCAAGTTACTACGAGATTTACTACAAAATAAATCATAGCGGCTATACAGAGATTAAACTAATCATGCGGACTAGCATAGTAGATGAACGGATCGAATCTAGGACCACGGACTAGAAACATGAATTCTACCACGATTTCAAGCAGGAAGGATGAAACACATACGGTGCAGCGGGGCGATACCATTGGCGTTGAGTTATGCGCCCATGTCGTTGAGGAAGAGGTTGCGAGGTCGGGGAAGAAGTCATCGTCGGTGAAGTAAATCCTTTGCTAGCGATCGTGAGTCGCTCCCCAAATTTCAACGATTGCCCGCTGAATGGGCGCATGAGGGGAGTGGTTGTAGGGGCGTTGCGGCCGCCGAATGGGCGCAAGAAGTAGCCTGAAGCGATGGATGGTGCTCCTCCTAGTCTCTATTCTTATCTCTATCTCTACTACTCTTCTTTGTTTTTTATAATATACTGGTTGTAGTTGTCAAATCAAATAGTACTTTCGCCATCCTTTGCACGCCCGACTGAACCGCCTCCTCGCCTCCATCAAACCTCTCCGTTAAACCGCGCCACAAACCGAGAAACCTACTCCACGCCACGGGAGAAATTTGCGGTTGCCGTTGGAGAATAATAGAGTCACGTCCGGTCCATTTGAGTTAATTGCGTGTATGATTCTCCCTCTATAAAAGTTAATTGCATCCTTAATCTTGTATTCTAAGTACTGCTGTGGGTTCCTTTATCGATTACAATGTACATGACTTGCAGGTTGGCTCTGATTCATACGAAAGTTAAAAAAGAAACAAATCCATGACTTGCGAGTTGGAGTTAGCGATGGCGGTTAAGTGAGTGGATTCCACCGCTTCGGGAATTGAAGTTTGTAACTATTTTAGATTAGAACATACTACTCCTCGGTGCTAGTAGTAGCGCGAGAGTCCTACTCACTACTACTATACTCAAGCAAGTTAGGGCATAGTGGCAGATCTTGTAGGGAGTACGATCTTGTGATCACTCAAGCAAGTTGTTACGACTCGATATGACCCTCTCGCTGATGGTATGTGTCTAAGTAAGTCAAGCGGCGTGTTGTAGTCATCATCACCTGTCCACTTCCACAGCACATATTAAGCTTCTCCATCTTTGTCCGCTCTTCCATCCCGCTAGGCGCCTCCCCCTCGTCCAAAACCCAAGCACTAACAATGGCGAGAACCGAGCAGCGTCCATGAGAAGAGTGGCTGGAATTCGCTCCCCACGGAGGTAATCAAGCTCATTGTTTCGCGTGCGGATAATCTCGATACCATGCAGCTGCTTGGCGTGCTCGTCGGGGCTGTACCATTTACTCAAAGCCCTTAGGCGGAGCTTTTAAGCCAGCTCCTTGCTTGCGATGCCGTCGATCTTGAGAAGCGGTGTCCATAAACATAACGATCGTGGGGTGGCGAGCATCAACCCCTTGTTGTGATCCGATCCCGTCTGCCTCAACTACATTAACGGTATGTCTTTGGGTCAGCATGAACCGTCTTGGATGGTGCTCATCGGCCAGTCATGGCGGCTGGATGCTCGTGGAAGTCTACACCGGTGATTGATCCCCTTCCTTGATTAACATTGCCTTTGCTTTGGCACATGACCCAGAATACTCGGAATCTTCGGTAGCCAACATGATACCAAGTTTGATTTTCTCAAGGTTGTAATCTGCCAAGTGCCTACAAGATCTGCATGAATTATAAAGACTTGAGGCTAATTGCGTTCTTCAACAGCGGTCTAGCCTATCGGCAGTCACTGCGGTAAGTGGATAAATATGCTGCGTTCATCAGCGAGGATCATACATCCTCCATGGTTCTCGATGCCATTGAACACAAGGGCTTCATTTACGTTGTCGACTCCTTCTATGGCTGGGCGTATTGCTGGCCTACTCCGATCCATCGCTACAAGCGGCTGTTGTTGCGGTATGTTACTTTCCTATGATATCATGATGGCTTGCTTATATTCATCAACATTTGCTAAAAATATTGGGCCATTTGCATTTACTGCTTTCGAACCACCTACTCAGATTTGCCCCTAATTTCAAAGCATGCTCAAATTTGCCCCTCTGCGTTAAGTCACTACTCGAAATGCCCTTCCGTCAGTCAAAGGCCTTTGACCGTCAAAACCCATGTGTGCTGTAGCAGACGGAAAGTGCTTCTGATATTAGACGGAAGTGCTCTGATCTTGTCTGGAAGGGCATTTACGAGTAGTGACTTAATGGCGGAGGGCAAATTTGAGCATGCTTCAAAATTAGGAGCAAATATGAGTAGTGGGTTCGAGTTAAGGCACAGATGTAAATGTCCCAAAAATATTCATGCTCATAACATGTTGTTCTTAAGATTGACTAAATCAAGAGCCCTTTTTATTTGACTCCAACTTGATATGATGTTGTAGGCGCTTTGGTGTCCCTACGTTCCTAATCCCAGAACCTTTCAAAGAAAAGCGGCATGGCGATTGCGGTGGTTCTGGCTCGACGGCCAATGGCGAAAAGATTGATGATCGTTCGCCGCGCGGACGTGTTGTTTAGCGGAATACAATCACGATCCTTTGCAAGGTCTTTGAGCAGGATCCAGCTTCTCGGGCCTTCAGGAATTTTATTGGAGGCTGGTAAGTAACCTTGGTACGCGCTCTGTGTTTGTCATTGAATTATCCGATTAACGAGGAGATAACCGATGGCAAGGATCATGATGGCGGCTGGTTTCGTTCATCGAGCCAAAGCGTGTGTACATAGCGTACCATGCGTCTCTGCATGTACCATACCCTGATATGTGCCGCCACGCTCTGCAGCCTAAAGTAGGAGAGAGGTCGCAAGTATCGGACTTCGACCTCTTGTTGGAGTTTCCCCGTCGAGCACCCATGTGGTTCAAGTTGTCGGCCGGTCTCCACGACTTAATAATTAGTAACGTCTAAGCGGGCAGATAGTTAGATGTGTTCACTTGGTGTAGTAGGATCTTTATTTAGTTTGATGCATACACTTGTTATTTGTTGGTAGCCCTTTTGTAATGATGGCTGATGTTTGGTTTGGAAGAGAGTTGTGTCTTCACTCTTACGGCACCTTACTATTACATTGCACCCCAGCCCTGGTTCTTCTCTGCTGCTGTTTTCAATGTACAATCAGCAGTATATTCCGTCATTGGTTGAATAAATGTGTTGTTAGAGCGACAAAGCGCAATGTTTTGGAAGTCGTTGCAGTTCGATCCTTTAGTGCCCCGTCACTGAAATCGTAGCGCATACTATTTTAAATCTGAACACATTTTCCACTTGTTGATAACATACAGCCCAGTGATGAGGCCCAATAGAAAGCCCATAATTAAGCTGGAAGAGGCTCTCACATGAATCCGGCCCGGTACATGCTCATGGTCCCTAAACATAAATAAGTAAATAAATAAATAAATAAATAAATAAATAAAGCTAAATGCTCATGCACCAGTTCTTTGGGAAAATAGGTAGCCGGTATTTCTTTTTGAAGAATACCCAAGCTAGGCCTATTTGTTTTCTTGAATCTTGGGCTGCAAATCTTTCAAGGCGAGGAGGATGCATTCGGCCTGGCTTGAAGTATAGTCAATGTCTGTTAAAAGTAATATCAAAGGGTTGAAAATTCCAAAAATTTATAGCAAATGGGATATAAGTTTCTTTTTTTGTTTTGTTCTTCTTGATATCTTATCGTATTTCATTGGATTTAACATGACATAGTACTAATTTATTTTTAAATTTGTTTTAGTATGGCTATTAATTTTGGATTAAGATTATTTAGTTCCCCGGCAAAATTTGCGAATTTTCAAAATTTCCCACATATTTAGTTAATTTTTTAACCACTGATGCTGACCGAAAATGGCCACAATTCTAAAAATGGAAAGCGGGCTGCAATAAATTCCATATGAATTAGAAAATGAGTAAAAATTATAAAATAATAGCAAATGGGATGTACCGCCCACAGATTTTGAGGCTGACTTGTTTCACGCAAGGCTTTGTCGATGAACACACGATTCTAGCAGCGTTATTTGTTGGATGTCCATCAGCGGCCGGCGTCTTCTTCAATCTCTGATCTTCTGCTCGGCCGCCTAAACTAGTGCGGCGGGACTGCTGCTCCCTCCTCTTGTGGCCCATGTGATGCGCGAGGCTTCCCGACCCACCCTACTCCCTCTTTTGGCCTGGCCGCATGCAATCAACTGCCTCCTTATTACGAAAAAATGATTCCTCCCAGCGACATACAGGCGCACGGTTGGGAGGCTGACACATGGGCCTACTAAGTTGATGCGTCACGAGAGGCATCAACTTAGTCAACAAGCGATTCTAGCTGAAGTACTTAGTTGGATTTGAATCGAACGGTCCTGCTTGCTTCTTCAATCGCTGCTCTTCTTGCACGGCCGCCCAAACCAAGCCCGGGGAGACCGCTGCTCCACGCCTCCGGTGGCGGTGTGTGCTGCCGTTGAGGCCTCATCGCCCCTACTACTCCCACCGCTTGCAGCCCTGCTGGCGGCAGCAGCCTCACACTTTGCACCGAACGGTGAACCTGGTACTCCTCTCCGCGTGGGCATCCTTTGCGCATCTTCCCGGCTCGTGTCGTCCCTTCCTAGGCCTCGCCGTCGTCCACCGCCTTGGTGCTCTCGGTGTGGCGTGGTCAGTTGACATTCCATTGGAAGAGTACTATCGTGGAGAGGCTGACAGCTGGGTCCTGACCACAGCCCGTTTTTTGTGATTTGCCAAGTAAAGTAGCTTTATCGGGAGCTGTTGGGCTGCAAATCTTTCAAAGCGAGGAGAGCTTTCATTGGCTGGCAGAAAATAGGCCATCGACAATGAGAAATGGGCTATATATTTAAAAACACATCAAACCGGCAATTAGTTTCAAATATCTTTTATTTCATTTCGAGATTTTAAATTACATTAATTTTTATCGTGGAGAATTTGTTGGATTTTATATTGATATACATTTATTTTAAAATTAGTTTGAATGTGAGTCGAAATTTGGGATTAAAAACAGTTAGGACCGCTTTTGAAATATGCAAAATTTAATATAAATTTTTTAACCGTGGCCACAATATGGGCTGTAATGCTAACAAAAGAATATGGGCTCCAAAAAACCTTAATAATTAGCAAATGGGCTGTAAATTATTAGAAATAATGGCAGATGGGTTGTATGCTGTTTTCCACAGATTTGAGGCTTTCCTAAAAAAGGTTGGCCTTTAGCGATTGGCTGATGGATGGCCATCCAAGCGGCAGTCGTCTTCTTCAATCTCTGCTCTTCTGCTCGGCCGCTCAAACAAGCGCCGGCGGACTACTTGCTCCTCCTCCCATGCGGCCGGCTGCTTTGCCTGCGAGACCTCACCGCCCACCCTACTCCCATCGCTGGCCTAGCCATCCCTCTACCCACCACACATTTGTTATTCTCCGTGACGGCAGAACAGACGATAAACCCTCGTACGGTCGTACTCCCCTCAGCGTGAAACAAGCTGCAAGTCTTCCCTGCCTCCGTGTCATTCCTTCCTAGGCCTTCTTTGTCCGTCCACATACAGTTGCTCTCGGGCGGCTTTGGTCAGCGTCAGTCAGCAACCGCCATGCATTGAAGTGGAGTTATCGTGGAAGGCCGACAGCTGGGTCCTGACCGCGCAAGAAATGCCTCCTTATTGCAGCATAAATAATGATTCCTCCACGACATCGAGGGACCACCGAAGGGCCTCTATATTTCGCGAAAAAAATGTTACGCTTGTTGTTAGCTCGGACCCACCAGCTATATCTTACGCGCATGAAGTGTCTCCTTATTCGCACAAAAAATGAATACTCCCCACATTGGCTGGGACCCGTATAGTGGTAGGCTGACTTGTGGGCCTACTAAGTTGTGAGGGCGGAGGCCTTGTCAACAATAGTCAATATGCTCTGCGATTCTAGCTCGATGACGTCGATGTCCATCCAGCGGTGTAGTGCTTCTTCAACCTCTGGTCTTCTTGCTCCGGCCGCCCAAACCAGCGCGGTCGTGCCTCATGCTCCTGCCTCCGTGGTGGGCTGCGATCGACAGGCCTCCACGCCTACTACTCCCACTAGCTGGCAGGCCATCCCTCTACTCACCCACCACCTCCTGTTCTGCGGCGGCGGCAGCCTCACGCAGCCATGAACGGTGAACCCTCGTACTCCTCGCATGGGGCATCCCTTTGCGCGTCTTCCCAGCTCAGCGTCGTCCCTTCCTAGGCTTTGCCGTCGTCCACCGCCTGGTGCTCTCGGTGCAAGCGTGGTCAGCGTGGTCGAGGCGGCTTCCACCGGACATGGGCTGTGCGTGGAGGAGGCGGCAATTTGGGTCCACATGCAGCGACGAAGTGCTTCCTTAATACGTGCAAAATAATTATTCCTCCACGACGGCGGGGACCCATCGGACGGGCCACCGTATTCGTGAAAAAA
>JAHIAM010006849.1:0-25543 GCA_021605205.1 Aegilops longissima
GTTTTCCTCAAGTTATCTTGATCTTGTCATGAGCAGACTTGAAAACATGGGTGCAAGCTTGCAGTTGCATCATCTTGGCTATCAACTTGAACCTCATCTGTTGAAAATTATGGGTCTCATTATCGACAACCTAGAAAGTATGTGACGAGCAAAGGCGATATTACTAGTTTCCATACATAACCATACTTACAGATAAATGGTGAGGAAGGTGTTGGCGGGTTTCGTCTTTGTCATTCTTGTCTTGAATCCATGTTGGGAGGATCGTACATGACACCTAATGGCAACCGCTGCCTCGATACTAACTTGGCTGACTCTGCAGCATCCGTGGCCTTTTAAACCTGCCTCAAAAGCGGATCTCCATTCTTCCTCCTCTAGATTTAGTTAACCTATCGAGCATTATCACGATGTTTGTTTCCTCTTGCGCCTAGGTGCTAGTCAAAACGAACATAGGAAGTGTTAGTGTACATCAAGCGTGAGACTACATATAAAGAAGCATGCAAGCGTAACTTGACTCCAGCAACTACCTTCTTGCTGTTGAAGCTCACAAAGTTCATCGATATTGCCAACTCGTCTTGTGTCAAGAGTGCTTGGGAAGTAGTGTCGGTGGCAAGGGAGCTTGGGAGCGTGCTGCTAGCTCGAGTTGGCCTATGCAGTATGTCGTGCAGTTGGTAGTACTATGGTAGGTGTTGCAAGAACTAGGGTTGTCTCTGCTTGTTTGGTGGCAGCTATTTGTTCTGTTTGGCTTTTTTGCAGCTCGTGTAGCATGGGATGCCGTGTTTGTAGAATTTTCATTGGACTTTCACCTTCTATTGCACCATCGGTACCAATGAGAATCTGCGAGGATTCATCCGCTTCTCATTCCACTGCCATTCATGTTTCTTCCTCTTTCTGTGCCATGTTAAGTCAAGCCGACAAGAAAAATGAATAACAATTTAGTTCTTGAGAACAAATTGATGCGTGATCTGAACAAACTGAACTTTGATGTTAGACAACCACATGATAGGAGGATGTAATATGTATGAAAAAGCAGGACGGAAGAGATAACGAGAACTATGATGTGTAAACTAAGAAGAAGACATTTCACCAAATTAGAAGCAATGCAATGGAAGGTAGACACCATATGAAAGATGCTACAAATATCGCTCTGCCAAGTTAACGGTGTCTCGGCATAAATGGCGTTTAAACAAATGTGAAGCGGTACAAGAAATAAATCATATGCAAGATGCAAACAACATCACACTACCATGTTAGAGGTCTCTCGTCATTAGTGCCATTGCATATTCACGACTTATGATGTGTAAACTAAGGAGAAGGCATTTCAACAAATTAGAAGCAATGAAAGCTAGACACCATATGAAAGATGCAGCGAATATCACTCTACCAAGTTAAAAATGTCTCGTCATAAGTGCCATTTCAACAAATTAGTAGTACAAGCTAGAAAAGAATGTGAGATGTAACCTATATCACACTCCGAAGTCAAGCGTGTCTTATGATAAGTGATTGTTGCAGGTTACACAACAGTAGTAATTTGATGTAAGAACATGGTGTGATAGAGCGAGATATTGTATGTTCTAGAAACAGGAACATGTGTCTTATTCAAGTATAATGTGTAAAAATGGCAGATGGAATTCAACAAAATTAGAAGCAATACAAGCTAGACATCACACATAACATGCAACCACATATAACAGTCCCAAGTTAGAGGAGCACGGTGATCTGCACTAGGGGAGCGTGCTCATCATAAACACAGCTTTGTTGAGTGTCTATGCATGTGTTGTCTTGGAAATCATCTTGGGGGTGTGGAGGGTAAGCTGTAGAGGCCCTCCGTTTGGAAGGAGCACCTTTATCCATTGCCTTGCTAACTTCCTTCCGCTTTATTGATTTTGAATTGTCAAGTAAAACCGACAAGAAAAAGCAATAAATTCTCTCTTCAAAACTCATTCATGCATGATACTCACAATCACTACTTTGATGTAAAGCAAACACATGATACCGGGATGGAATATATACGAAAAGCAGGAATGACATGGCATGTTCACAACTGTTTGTGTAAACTAAGCGAAACCATTCCAGCAAATAAGAAGCAATGCAAGCTAGACACCACATGAAAGATGCAACCAATATGACTCTGCCAAGTTAAGCGTCCCATCATAAATGGAATTTCAACAAATTAGAAGCGGTGCATGCTATAAATCATATGAAAGATGCAACTAATATCGCCTTTGCATATACTAAAGGTGTCTCGTCATATTGATTGATCACGGGATACAAAAAAACAATAGTTTTATGTAAGGACATGCTTAATAGACAGATGTACTATGTACTAAATACAGGAAGGCATGTCACATTACTTGGTATAATGTCACATTTACGGGAGTATAAGCTAAGGAGACTAGCACATGCAGTTTAACAGATTGGAAGAATTACAATCTAGACACCATATGCAACATGCAACCACATATCACGCTGCCAAGTTAGAGCAAGCACCTGCGATGCTAGTGTAGAAATGTTGTAATCAACTCTGAGCTATGTTCACTATCTTCATCTAGCATTTACATTTCTTGAGAATCATGTCGGAGGTGGCGTTGCATTCTTTAAATGAGGAGTAGTCCCTTGCACCTTTGCCTCGTCATAAGTGATTGATGAGGATACACAAGAACATTAGTTTGATGTAAGAACATGGTTAATACAGATGTACTAGTATGTACCAAAAGCAGAAAGACATGTCATATTCAAAGGTATAATGTGTAAGCTAAGCGGATGCAATTTAACCAAATTGGAAGCAATACAAGCTAGACATCCATTTGGAGTGGTGAACATGATCATCTAGGACCGACATCTGGTGGGAGGCGGGCTGCTTCGCCACCATCGCGGCTTTTTAGTTGGCTTCGGGTGATATACTGTCTTTCTTGAGCTTGTCCTTTGGCTCGGCCGATGCCACTGACTAACTATTTGTCTTACGGTGCTCACGGGATGGTGGTTCATGTAAAAATGCAGATACTCCTCGGCACACCACCACATGTGGTCATATCTAATATAACGATCATTTGAAAATAAATAGGTCGATCGATTTTTTAATAACCGTCCGATCTATAAGGAGCAGGCAGATGGCCCTCGTCTACCTCACTTGATCACTTTGTTGTGATCTTTCTCGAACCACTTGGCGACCACCAGCTCGAGACCCGTGCCTCCGCTTGCGCCCGCCCTCCCATCGACCTCACACCACCCCGTGCTTGCTTGGCGCCCCAAGCCATCCCTTTAATCTGGCCGACCTCCGGATGGGCGCCCGGTAGCTCTAGGCATAAACACCCCTAATATAAACACCAAGGCGCTGCTTCCCGGCGTAATAGTCGTACTAGCTAGCTTTTATTACATGGGGAATGCTTAGTTAATTGGGAATCAGCGGCAAGAAATTGAAATTCAGGCGGACGGACCTCTAGCTAAGGTGAAATAGTATATGAGGAGAAACCTTGTGCATCGCGAGTTACTAGGAACATCTAGTATCAAGAAGAAGCGGTCAACTAGTGTCTTCTATGGGATGAATACCGTGCAAGCGAGGCGTAAGATTTGCGAATAAGGGAAGAGTACCTTCTTGGTTGCGGTGTGGTCACCTCCACATGTCATGGCGATCTTCTTCTTTTTACGGAAACCGATGTTACGGAGGTGTAGGCTTGGGCGAACCCATGGCCAAATTGTTGGTTGTGTTGCCGTGGCCGTATGTCGGCGGAGAAGCGGTCCGAGGCGGCGAAGGGCGGCGTAGCAGGAACAACTCGGTGCGGTGGAGGTGGCGATGTTGGAGGCAGCGGTGAAGCGCGAGGCGGCGTGGTTGAACTGGCTCGAATGCGACGGCTCGGCCTCGGCTTCAACTACTAGCCGTGGAGGCGTTGCGGTTGAGGTTGCGGTGGGCGGCGATGTCGAGTATCGGCTCGGCGTGATGAAGGAGGCGGTTGATGGGTGGGATGGGGTGGCGGACGGAGGGCGCGGGGTTTCTGACTGGTGGAGAGGTAGTTTTGGCGCCACGGTCTGAATGGGGAATCGGACGGGTGGGGGGACCATGTTTTGATGCAGGACAGCGCTTGTTTTGGCTTTTTGAGCAGAAGATGGGACATGCTTGTTTGAAATTTGGGGAAAGTACAAACTTTGCCCCCTCTTAAATTCGGACCCCTCTGCGGGTCGGGTAGGATGGTAATCCAGGTGTCCCAAATAGTGGGCGGAGGCGATTTTGGCAGCGCATGTGTGCTTAGGCGGCCATTGTGTATGAATGTTTTTCGGGGCGGTTGCGTGGCGTCTAGATGAAGCTACAAACCTACCGGTTTAGACCTTTGGACGTGGGCGGTAGGTTTCACAGTCGGAGTTATTAGAAAAGTAATTTCCTTGTACTACCAAACATTGGTCTCTCAGCGGTTTTGGCGAGTAGAGGCTCTTTGGTAACCGTTCGAAATTTTGAAACACAAGCATTCACGTTTAGAGTACTCTTGAACTATGAGGATTGACCTAAATAGACAACGTTATATTTGACCTTGTATGTTTGAAAACCTCATTAAATTATCCGCTTCCTTTTGAAATTTTGACACTTGAAAATCCTATAACTACGATTATTTTGGAATGGAGGAGCTAAATTTGAATCTATTTTGTACCACGACTACATATGCTATTATGTACAAAATCAGAGCAAAGATTGGTACCCCATAGTTTAGGTATGGTTTACAAATGCCATGATATCAAATTCAAATAATTGAATGGACTTCATGTTGAATTCGATTTTTTTAAACCACCTTAGGTTGAATTCAAATGTATGCTAGTTCATAGGTAGCTATTTATAAATGTCCATTGTGTAACTTTCGTATGTATAATGTGCTTTACACACACAACATGAACTATACTCACGTTTATATTCGATTGCTAACTATGTGGATCAATTGTGTTGAATAATAACATAGACATGCTCAAATTCGATAGAATCTAGATGTCTGATGGATCAATGACCGCTCCTTACTTGGAATTGCAAATATCATGATCCCATCCTAATATTTGGATACAATTTATATCTTTAATCAATGTGTAGAGCAGTCTTTTACGTGTAGTTTCACTCTCCATCGGTGGTCTCTCACACATGCTCACACACTCTCTCGAGGTGTCTTTCTACACGCATGCTCTAGATATAACCCTCCTCCCTCTCGTAACCATTTACAACTGTTTTCACTAACCTTTATCACAAGCACTCTTCCTCTACTTAAACATACACGCACAATCCTCATCGACCCTTTCTATATACATGGACCTGCCTCGTGTCTCATGTCGCACATTATCTTCGCATGTCTCTCACGCATTATCTCACACCTCTCTTCCTAATCGGTGAGTATGATTCTAGCGAGCATTTTGTAGGATGCCCTTAAAGTTAGGTTGGATGAATAGTAATATCGGAGATAAAGGGTTACCTTAGTCCAAGAACCTAGGGTTACAAATCCTAGCGGCTTTGTCGGTGGACACGAGTCCTTCACAATTCTGCTATCTTTGTCTTGTCGACTAGTCATCCATGGGTCTTCCTAAATGTGTCATGGGCCGACCAATGTGGCGCAGAGGCGGAACGAGCGAAGGGCCTCACCTCGACCCACCGGACCTCACGCGGTGACACACCCTCTGCCCCCACTTCTCATTATCTTCTCACACCCACACATAGCAACACAAACACCACACACAAAATTTCTCCTGGTGCCTCTATTCCCTCCCCCTTGCATATACACACTCAAGGGAATGGAATCTCTTGTCATGACGTCATATTCGTCTCTCTCTCTAGACCACTCTCATTTCTCGTGCTATCTCTCCCGCCCCCCTCCCCGTCGGCCCCTCTATCCATGCCTCTCTCGAATCGTAATACACACACATACCTCTCTAGGCCCGCCAAATGCATCAACTACACATTCACATGTTACATCACGTACCCCATTGATCTAAAAGCCCTCTCTTCACGTTTATTTAGCATACAACATTCCTTTTGAATAAAGTGTGGCCAAAAATTATTTTAGAGGTTCTACATATATACAACATTACAAAGTTATATGGAGAGTCTGAGCGCTAATTTGCATTGCATGGTGCCCACAATGATATTTATTCCATACTTTGTGAATTTGTATATTTTATACTATATAGTTAGTCATAATAAAGAGAAGCGAAGAGCATCTCTCTCTCCATCGCATACCCCCCATCGCCCCTTTCCGTATGCACACAAAACTATCTCGAGGTCCTCTAAAAGTAAGCCCCGGAAAAATCCGCGTGTTTCATCTTTCTCTCGCGATATATGCAATAGCGATCATTGTATTTGAAGCAAAAACACGATACATACATTGGACTTCATAATCCACTCATTACGGTCACCGTTTACGTTTAGTGGTTATTATACGATCCGGGCTCACCGTACAACTTTGTATTTGCTCATGACATGACTAGTTGACGATTAAGCGCTCCACGTGGCACCTCTAGTGTTGCATCGCACTATCTCACTAACATCGTGCCCACACTAGACTTGTATCTACTCTACATCTACACTATTATAAAATACACTCTTATAAAAAACAGAGTTGGTGATGATGGTGTGCCTGCCATCCTGCAATATAGGCCGTCCGATTTATATCGGCGGATAGGAAAGGAACTATGGCAATTTTGCAAAAAGGTACCCACACCTCTCCACATTTGCAAATAAGGCCTTCCCTCGTTCATCCTTTTCTCTCACAAGATAAACAAGTCATACAAATGCATCTTGATGTTCGTTACAGCATACGGGCATCTTCTTGTAAGAATGAAAACAAGCGACAAAAAATATTTTGGCGGTGGTTGAAGTCATGATCGCGAGCACAGCGGACAAGGTGGCCTTGTATTGGTATGTTGAGCCATCTGTTTTAACACCACGAGCTGGTGTGGTGATTATACACACACTCACGCATCCACGAACTCCATCCATGCAACACTCACACAAACACATGCACCCGCACGCCGCATAACACTCACACGTACACACGCAGCCACGCCGCATACGCAACACTCACTCTTTTACGCGCGCGCATGCACACACACGATTACACCACACGACCAACACACACTCTCACGCTCAAGTGCTCAACCTACGCGTGCATGCGCACATCAGGCCACAGCAGACACATACACAACCAGGTGATTCAGCGCATGGGTTGGAGCCTTGTCGGCGCTGCGTAAATTTGTGTTTATCGACCTTTTCCCTATGCGGCGGGCGGGTGGGACCCACAAGGAGCGTGGTCAATTTAACTAGTCAACATGGCGCCCGCGAACTATTTGGCGGTCAGCGAGTGCAATCGATGCTGAGCTGTGAGCAAGTGACCGGATAATCACCATGAAAGCGTATATAGTGACCGTAATCAGCTTATTCGAAGTTCGGTGACCGTATTACGCTTTTCTCTCTGTAGGCCCTCAAAACTACATCTCTACGTTCTCGCATGTTACATCTAACAACTATGCAATACAACACTACTACTACACTCTAACACAATAAATCATATGTGTTTTCAGTTTTACTAGATATCATATTGTTACTTATAATTATTCAGTTTGCATACATTAAAATTGCCTTTGAAATGTATGGCGATTATCATCTACAGCGGGAAAAATCCGCCCTTTCTGTTTAATCGGGTTTGTATCGATGGATCGTGCGAAACAGCAAAACTATAGTACTATCTGGTACAAGTGACAGTTCCTTTGGGTGCGTCGTGTCGTCTACTCCTCCGTCGTAAGAGTGGGCGCTTCGCTTTCATAAATCTTCTAGTCCCGTTCGCCGACATGTGGGACATCAAGCTACGAGGTCCCGTGCCATACGCGAATACTGATCTGAAGCAGCGGGGTGGCACCCCAGTCATGGCGCGCCGGCGTAGTAATGAGCAATGAGGCGTCAAATCACAAAGCTGCACCTTTCCATGATTAAGTTGGAGGGGCGAGTAATAATGCTAAAAAAAGTTGGAGGGGCGAAGCAACCATCATTTCACTCGTTCTTTGAATCCGCTTCTCCCTCATCTTCTTCAACTTAACCACGTGTTGCTTCGCCGTTGTTACGCCTCATGTGGGGGGCGGATCAGCAGTAAAGCAACGACACGTGGGACGCATGTTAGCAAACCACCGGGACAACGTCCTCTGAAAAAAACCTCCCCGCCATCCAGCGGCAAAATCACCTCCTTTTACTAATCTTTGATTCTATAATTTTTAGATCAATATAATTGAGATTTGTATAGATAGCACACAGGAGCAAAACCAAGTGAGTGCAGTTAAGGGCATCCACAATGTGTAGCCAAATGTGAAAATAGCTTTTGGCATCGTGGGAACCATTGTGGGCGGTGTTGCCAAAGCCAAAAAGATGGAACGAAGCTCCTGATTGATTGATTGAAGGAATAGAAAAATGCAACGTCTCTCCTCTTTCTCCCATGCTTGGGCGCATGTAGTGCAGATATAGAGCTGAGAGTCTACTCCCTGTCCCTTCTATCACAAATCACAAAAGTGAGGCGTCAAATCACAAAGCATGGGCGAAGCAACTATCATTTCACTCTTGTTGACTCCGCTTCTCCATCGTCTTCTTGAGAAGCCATCTCACCGCACTAGTACTCCTAGTAGTAGTACTAGTAAAGGACTTCTGGATGCAAATAAAGCGGTTGTCTCGGCTTGCAGCGGCACTGCGAGCGACTTACCGTGGTCTCCCTCAATGGTGTTCTCCGTTGAGCGCGCCTTAAACCACAAAAAAAAGTCGGCGTCACCGCAATGGGCAAGGAATTCAAATATAGTTACTACCTCCATTTTTTTGTACACAAGGCCAGTATATCAAAATTACAATTTGCAAGGGCCACTAACACTAATCGAGATAAAATTGATGGGGTTAGCAACCAAGGACATTAATATCCCTGCATGCATGCGTAAGTGAGAAGGTTCGTTTGCATGGCGCTGCATTAATCAGCGATGAGGGTGAGATGGTTAGCTCTTTGGTCTTCGAGAAAAAATCGCATTAATTGACCGTGAAACAAGGTTTGTATCGATTAAATCCGTGAAGAAAACCCGCCTTTCTTTTTTAACACTAGTACTCCTAATGCGTGCGTACTTATCCTGTTTGGGTCTAGGCCTTGCATTGCCAAACTTTGCCACACATTTTGCCAAGCTTGCCTAAAGTTTTCAAAATGAGAAGGAGGTACACTTGCGCACGGTTGTCGCGATGCGCACCGCACCTCTGCAGTCGCTCACTGCGCGCAGTGATCGCACCGCACCCTCACCTGATCGCTCACTGCGCCGCAAACCCAACCAAGGGAATGCACCCTCAGCGACCGTGTTGTCGCATGTGAACAAACCAAACTCAGCCATCCTATCGCTGACACATAATTTTCGTTCATAGAGTATGTTTATCCAACCGCATGTTGGGGAGTATCCGTCTGCCCGTGTGGTGGTCTGTTGGGGAAGAAGAAGAGGTGAGGAAGAAGGAAAGAAGGGTTAGGAGGCGTGGGATATTCATCCAACCGCTTTGAAATGGTAGCTGACCCAAGTCGAGGCGACTTGCATAACAAATAGTATGTTTTACACAGCAAAAGATCCATAAAACAACAACATAAGAAAAACTATCACTTTGCTTTCGCGGAAAGAGGCGGCCTCGTCGTCTTTGGCTGCCAGCCTGAACCATTGTCGCTGCCGGCGTGTGTCTCCGCACCGTGGTTGTCCTCGGCCTCGGCTACTCGTTCAAGCGGGCGTCTGGGCGCTTCTGCCGAGAGCGAGCACAGCCGGTTCAAGTCGAGGGCGTCGGTTCCGCTGAGGAGGGCCTCGATGGCGGCGGCATCCGCGCGCTCGCGTCGGTCGAGCCTCCGCCGCCCGGTTCAAGTCCGGGACTTCCGTTTCCGCTGCGGAGGCGTCGATGAGGCGGCATCTGCGCGCTCTGCGTCGGTCGAGCCTCTACCGCCCGGTTCATGTCCGGGGCGTCCGGTTCCGCTGCGGGAGGCCTCGATGGCAGGCGGCATCCGCGCTCCGCCTCAAGTTGAGCCTCCGCCTCCGGTTCACATCCACGACATCCGGTGCCGCTGCGGAGAGCCTCGATGGCAGGCGGCATGCGGCGCTCCGCGTCGAGTTGAGCCTCGCCTCCGGTCCTCCTTTAGTATCGCCATGTTGAACCGCTGGTCCGCTTTGCACCATGGGGACTCGGGCGCCCGGCGAAATCGGCGTCCATTGTCTCATACCCGCCGGGGCCTTCTGCGCCGCGACCTCCGCGATGAACATTGGATCGGCTTCCTCCTCCTCGTAGCTTGGCTCCGAGAACTTCGAGATTGGCCCGCCGCCAGCGAGCTTGGGAGCGGAGTGCGTGGCGCCCGACCGCCGCCGTGATTTCTGCGCGGCGCTCGGCGTCGACATCTTGTAGTAAGTGATCTTGCAGCGCACCATGGATTTCCGGCAAACTAGGGGCGCTTGATGCGGGCTGGGGATCGAAAGGTGGGGAATGGGCTGGAGATTTGGTGTGGTTTTAGGGCGTTGGCTGGCGTGAGGCCGCAGCGAAGGTTACGGTGTGAATAGTAGTTCGGTGACGACCGATCAATCGGTTTTGACTGTACATCGCTCTTGTCGCGTTAGCGTTGCAGCCCGACGCTGGACCCTCCGTCGCTCACCGAATGGAGCAACGCTTCGTCTTGCGTTTTAACTCGCTTGTGGGACGCGATTGAGAGCAAACCGGCGTCGGTGGGTGGGGCCCTTCCTCCCCTTCTCCAATACTAATTATCCACGTTGCACTTCGTAAAACCGTAACATTATTTCGTAGCATTGCCCCCCCCCCTTGCGCGTCATTTATTATACCACCACTCCGTCCGTTTTATGCGGAGTAAATAAAAACAGAGGAGTATACTACGGATGAGGATCTGATGTGGCGAACCCATTGAGTAGCCCGACATGCGGGGCCTAGCAAGCATGGGGTCCGCCGATAAGTGATCGAAAGGGAGGGTAAGGCAGGGATACCTCGTCGGAGGATCCACTTCCACTATACTACTTTGACCAAATGTTAGAGTAATAATATATGACATGCAACATACACAAATGTTAGAGTAATAATATATGACATGCAACTTACACAAAGCATACAGGGTCTAATCGTTTTTGAGGCTAACTTTGACCAAATGTTAGAGTAATAATATATGACATGCAACTTACACAAAGAATATGGTCAATTTCATATGTGAAAGGTTTCCAATGATATAATTTTCACATTATACATCTCATGTACTCTCTCCGTCTAGGTGTGTAAGTCATCTTATGTAAACCAAATAATCCCAAAACACGTGGCGCGGTGCATTAACTTCTACCTCGTTTTTGTTTCTTGACATATGAACCAATAAGAGATGAGGTGTGCATGCTTTTAATGACCGAGACTATCAAACATGACATCGATGGTTAGTTCATTGCATGCAATACTATAATTAGCAAATAAACATTAATGTCTCGTTTTCCCTCCTCCTTGGTCACGATTGCACAGCCTAAGATGACTTACTCACCTATGTGAAAGAGTACTATTAATCTTGTCAATAGTCAAATTGGAAACCATCTAGAGTACAAGTCTAGAATGCGTCGAATCTAACAATATTGATTGGGCGTTGTTGAATGTTGATACCTTTTTCATCATAGTAGAGATACTTTGACTACACATAAAACTTATACTCCTATCATAGTATGTAAAGTAGAAAGGATAGGAGGGTATATTATGCGTTCAAAAGCGGAGCGAACATTGAATACCCTTTATATATGATTTGCGGATGCTATCACGGTTCAAAATTTTGAATCCGCCTTAGGTATCACGTGCCCCACTCATTCCCTCTCGATTTCATCTCGAGTGCGGAGATCTATTGAAGAGGACTAGGGTGGGTACATGCGAATGATACTCGGCGGAATGTTCAAATGAGGCATGCGGGAGGATGGACTCATTGGAGGCGACATGATCGATGGAGAAGAGGTTGGAGAGGAATGAGAAATAAGCAAAGCATACAAGATTACACTTGAATGGCTCAAATAAACAATAAGTTGTCTCGATTGGCCTACATAGTGAAAGGCCTAATGCATGTGAACAACGGCAGCTCGAATATGGCGGAAAAACAGGAAACCGACATAGCGTGACTAGTCAATGGAGGAGCTGGCTCACGACCTCCTCACCACCAGACAACCGTTCATGTGGGTCGTTGGGGCCAACAAGGCGTAGCTCAACACCGCCTCTGGACATGGCGACCGCGGTGGCGACTGCGCTCATATCGTCGATGAACACGGTCGGTTCGAGGTGTCTTGGGGTGGTGTTAGTGTTGTGGCACGACCAGCGGTATGTTTGGTTTGTGCCCAAGGTTGCCCCATCAAAGCATTGGGTAGCCAAAATTTTGGTTGAGGTATTGGTTGCCCATGATTTGGCCGACATTGGCAAGAAAAATGAACTAGAGTTGGCTAGAGTTCATTGGCATGCCAAAAAATGGCAACCATCAAACAAAGACCAATCTTTGGGTCATGACCAAAATTTTGGTAAGGTGCACTTTGGCCACAATCCAAACACACCCCAACACCCGGCTCGTCGAGGATGCAGGCGCAGCGGCAGCGTCCAGCGGAGTGGTGTAGCCTGACCAGCGCATCCTCTGGACCTGAGACCATGCGGGTCGTCTTGCTTTTCAATGACATGCGGGGATCGCATTTGAGCAAAGGCATCTCCAACGTTGCCACGACGCGGTGACTACCACAGCACACAAAGCCCTCGTCCCTCGCGCGTCGTCGTGCGGTGCGTTCCCGGCCGGCGCCAGCTGCCCGCATTCATGTCGTCCGTTCGTATGTCGTTGTTAAGAGGCTCGGTGCGAGGAACCAACTCCGGTGACTTAATGGCGCACCGGACGCTTGGCCTCACGGAATCGCTACTTAAGCGGCAACCAGCTAACCTACACACCATAGCGCGCCGTCCTCCTACGGCACCACATCCGCCATGACCGCAAGTCACGAATGCTCTGCGGGAGAGCTTGTCTTGAGGATGAAGCTCGAGGTCTCGCCCTTGCTCAAGTCGCCTCTCGCGGCCAATAGCGGCGTGTCCAGGCAGCAGACCGACCGCTGGCGTGTAGCCTAGCTGGAGGCCCGACAGCAGAACACCGTCGACCCACGCGTCCTACTTGCCGCCGTCAACGTCCGGCACCGCCCGGTCGGGGACTCCTCAGTGGATGAGTAGGGCATGGGGCGGCAGGGCATGGTGTGCCAACTGGCGGTCTGTATCCGTGTTCTACTCTTCCTCGCGGAGACCGCACCTTCACTTCACGGGTCTTGAACCCGCCCCATACATGGGCGTCGGTGGCCGCCGTAGAATAGGTTTAGGGTCGGGTTTCTTTTATTTTTCTGTCCTATAAAAGTTGAAATGTAATGAAAATCTGCCGTGTTTGCATTAATCTCGGCGGTGTATATGAACTTTCACAATAATATACATATTGTAGGAGTACTAGCAAGATGCCGTGCATTGCTGAAGATCAAGATCTTGTGGGAGAAAAGGATGAATGAGGGAAAGCCTTATCTGCAAATGTGGAAAGAGTCTTGGGTAAATTGTCATAGTTTCCTTCCTATCCGTTAGATATAGATCGGACGTCCTATATTGCAGGATGCGGGCACACCATCATCACCAACTCTGCTTTTTATTGAACGAGACAAATCTAAAAACCCAACTAAGCCAACCTCCCAGCATATCGCGGGGAAAAAGACCGGCAGCGCCGTTTAGTCGGGATTACGGATTACTAGTAGTAGTATCGATGGATCATGAAGCAACATTTTTAGAGGCGAAGCATCTAGTTTAAAAGGAAAAAAAGCGGTACTCACAGCAATCTTGTCGCGATCGCATTGCACCCCACACGTTCGGTCCTACACACGGCTCACGCATAAGCGGGCAGCGCTTGGCTTGCCTCTTCACGAACACGTGGGACTGCACTTGGAGAAACCGACCATCGCCAAACTCCCCGCCTACGCGAAAATCCTCCCCACACACACACACAAAAATTCCCCCAAATATTCCCCCAACCCCCCCTCCCCGTCCCCCCTCCACTCCATTCGCTCCATAAAGCCGCCCTCCCTTGGCCGATACGTCGGCGCTTGTGATTCGTCGAGGGCCTGCAGCGATCCTCTCGCTCTCATGATGCGCTCTCGTGGCTATGCCGTCCTCTAGCTGCGCCGCCACCTCAGCTACGTTCTTGTGGGCGCCGGCGGTCGGCGCCGCCACCGTTGGCGGCGTTAGTGTGGAGGCATACGGCGGTCGGCTTCTCCCACGATCGCACATTCTAAGCTGAGGCCCGTTCATGTCGATTGTAGCGTTGAATGTTAGCTGATAGGCGCTGTTAATCTCCTTTGTTTGCGAAGTAGTTTCTTGTCAATATGCTCTGCCTAGAAGCTTCCTTGCCTGTTACGCACTCAATGCTGCTTAGCTGAGATGGCATGCCAAGGCGATTAGTTGCTAAAATATCCTGCCATATATTTATTGTGACGTAGATTGCCATGGTCTAGTAGCCAATCTGTTAGGTGAAATAGCTCTACACCGTTTTATACTCGATCTTTGTTGCTGCGATGGCCTTTGATAGTTTGATGGTTGTGTGCTCGGCCTCATTGACTGCTGAAACAGCCTGCCATAATTTAGCACTCAAATCTGTTTGCTGAATTAGCTTTACATATATTTTGTTACTTAGATCTGCTCGTCCAAATATCTTGCCATAGCTTTAGACATCGACCTAGGTATTTTTTCTAAACTTCATAAAAAAGCATATATGTTTTTCCTGTAATATCTAGTAGAAGAACTAATTTGTATGTCTAACAGATGGACAGGACTTGGATAACTTCTGCTCGAAGATTCTCCGCTGCATATGTCGAGGGGGTTGAAAACTTCATCAACTTTATCAAAGCTGAGTACGGTGGTCCGAAATCAGATGTGCTCTGCCCGTGTAGCAGTTGTATGAATTCAGTTACAAGACCCCGATCAAGCTGTGCAAAATCATCTACACTTGTATGGGATGTCGGTCACATATACTAGGTGGGTTCATCATGGTGAAGCTGTGAGCGTCAATGTTATTGACTACGTGGAAGCAGCGAGATCACCATCTTGATCTGCGATGCTCGGTGGAAGAGGAGGAGGAGGTGGTGGTGGCGGGAGCGATGAGTTTGACCAACATTGAAACAATGCTACAAAATGCTCGTGCATTCCGTGAACTTTCACTGCGGAAGAAAAATGGTGGGCCCGCATGTTGGAACAATGCAATGTTGATGTCACCCGGAAATAAGCTGTCGGTATTCTCAGCTATGGTCACCTTTCTTGGTGAAGACATCTGAGTGGATGACCAACAAATCATTCGATGCGATGTTGGCTGCTTTCATAAATCTTTCCAGATCGTCTGAGCTGCCACACACCTCTGATAAAATGAAGAATTTCCTTCGTGCAGTTGGAATTGGATATGATATGATCCATGTTTGTAAGAATAATTGTGTTACATTAGGAAGGATTATGCCAACAAGTGAATGCCGAAATGCAAATCATCAAGATGGAAAGATGGCGATCTTTGTGAAGAGGTTCCTCATAATGTTCGAGACATTTTCCAATTACACCAAGATTGCAGAGGTTGTTTCATGATGCTAAAACAAGAGAGGATGTCTTGTGGCATTCTAGGAACCAGAGTCTGAGATCGAGAATGTAATGAGCCATCCATCTCATGGTAGTGAGTGGAAAAGCTTCAATGATAAACACAAAGAGTTCTTGCTGACCGAGAAACATTAGACTTGGCTTGGCGGATGGATTTAACCCATTTGGCAACAGGCGCCACATATAGCATGTGGCGGTGCTTGTTATCCCTTACAACATGCCTCCAAATACGCACCAAAGAATCAAACTACATGATGGCCTTGCTCATCCCGGGTCCAAAAAGTCTGGAAAGGATTTTGATTTGTTCATGGAGCCTCTTGTGGAGGAACTTCAACAGCTATGGAAGGTGTTCTCACTTGAGACCTATAGCAGCCCACCGGCTGATTTCTTTCTGCGTCTTGTTGTAATTTGGTGCATCCATGATTATCGGCTTTGGGCACTATGTCAGGGGTGAGCGACACATGGTTACAATGCATGTGTTTTTGTGACGAGAATCCGTTGTCATCATAATACTTAGCAAGATATGTTACATTGGACACGCCGTTTCCTTGCCAAGGACAAGCCACATCCTAGAAAATACCGAAGACATGTGTTCAATGCAAAGCATGAAAACCGTGATCGCCAAAGAGGCTCACCGCCGATGAGTTGCAAGTGGAATTAGAAGTTCGGGCATATTACACGGAAACCATCACGGTAATGGTAGCGAGGAAAAGGAAGTGTGCACGATTACCGCAGGTCCACTTTGTGGGACTTGGAGTATTGGAAAGATTTGGATCTGCGGCATAATCTTGATGTGATGCACATCGAGAAAAATATATGTGACAACATTATCGGCACACTTCTTAACATTGAAGGCAAGCGAAAGATACCTTAAAATCTAGGATTGATTTGACACACAGGTATCGAGAAAGGATTTGCGGTGCAAGATGAAGGTAAACCACGAGATATGGCACCGTTGTATGCGTCTTGGACAAGGTAAAAAGAAAAGAATTATGCGAGGTCACATGTCGTGTGAGATTCCCATGGATTTGCTTCCAACCACGAAAGGAGAGTCGGTCTGAGATGGAAACAAGGTACAAGGGTTGAAAACTCATGACTGCCCGTCCTACTTCAAAGGGTTTACTGTTATCCTTAGAGGATTGGGCATACGACTTATCTGAGCGATTGCGAGTTGGGACAATTCTTGAGGAACTCTGCGATAGAAATATCGGGATAGATGCTTTGGGCGTCTTAGAGACAAGATACCAACTATCCTATCGACCTTGAGAAGATATATCCTCCGGCCTTCTTTGATGTGATGGTGCATTTGGCTGTTCATCTACGATGAGGCACTACTTAGAGGTCGATGCAGTATGGCTGGATGTACCCTATTGAAAGCGGCTAGGCACTTTCAAGGGCTATGTTAGGAACGAGCTAGACCGAGGTTCCATTGCGAGAGGCCTACATTGCTACAAAAGCGTTGACATTCTGCTCAAAATACATTGAAACAGTGATCAGCTTAGCAAAGAGGTGGGTGAAGACAATCCCGAGCTCAATGTTTTCGATTATTACATTAGATTACGAGGAAGAGTCGACAAGAGGACAAACCTAAAGATTTGGTATGTGTTGAATAAGCGTCACGAGATACTACCTTATATCAAGTAAGTGCGATCTTGCAGCTTATACATCATAATCTACTAAACTTGCAGCACATTCTTATATATTTAGATGTTTGACATGATCACTATGATGTGCAGCATCTACAAAGAGGAATTCTTGCCGCAAAATCCAAGAAACATTGACAAACTGGTTATGGCAGGATTTGCGAAATGGTTCAAGAACCATGTAAGCTTTTGAAGTGCCTTGTCGGTTTTTTAATATATTGAGTACATAAGATGATCAGCTTGTCTATTTTCTAACCATAGGTTAAGAAGATGCGGGAGGATGGGCGGGCGATTGATGATGCCCTTTACTCACTAGCAATAGGTCTGATACTCGGGTAAGACATTATGAATCTTGCGTTGTTGGAGATGTGCGCTACAACACCCTTGCGAGAGGAAAGCGGGGAAGACACAAAACAGTGCCATCATGAGCACGGATACATATGACAAAGAGACAACTGAAATGTATGCTAACATAACGAGACATTGTTCGATTCGATATATCTCGATTTGAGGATCATCGATGTGTGGTTACATTGTCTTTGTCGTTGGTATAACTGTTCCCAGAGCGATGATTATTTCAAATCCATCAATGTCAAGCGGCGTGCAGGACCAACGAGCCTTTTATTTTGGCAAATCAAGCAACACAGATATTTTTCTTGGAAGACACATTTGCACATAGCGATGGTGGAGAGTATTGCAAAGGTTTGAGCGAGAGGAATTCGTTTAATGAAGTTGCACAACAAGATGATGCTTACACTACTCACGATGTACAAGATACACAGATGTTCCTAATATCTTTGAGAACCATCACGTCAATGGCCGTGAAAAGATTGGCTGTCATCTTTGTGGACATACAAGAGTTGATCAAGAAGAAGCCAGCGTTAGAGGGCGTTGAGGGCGAAGAAGAAGATGACACCGTGGGGAATTACGATTGAGGCGATACACATGGCGAAGATGTTGGCTGCTCTGCGGATGATGATTACATTGCTTTTGTCGTATTTGCTGTCGGAAGGCGTTTTTTTTCTACTATGTGAAATTGTGTTTGCTATGACAAGCTGAAACACGATGAACATGTTGTTTAGTATTTTGCTATGAGAACATCACTTGTTATGTATGCTGATTTGTGTTTGGTGATTGTATGACAACTAAAACATGATGACATTGTTGTTTAGTTGTACTCATATTTGGCTGTGAAACTTGAATTTGATGGCATAGTTTGCTGTTGGACAGCAATTTGCTCGATGTCATCGAATGAGAACAAAAGCTGACCCGACGGGGCCTCTGCTATTTATTTATTTATTTGAGCAAAGGGGATACCCCTGATTTCCGTTAATAGAAATCATTAGATGTTCACAACACTATGCCCATTGCTACTACAGGTTTCATTCATTACTAGTTTGAGCAAAGTGCTCATGTCGTAGCCACTGAATACATCACGAGTGCTACATACACTGCAAATAAAGAGACAATCATCCTACAGAATGATACATCCATTTTGTATCATGCTTTTATATCGATATTTATCGCATTATGGGCTGTTATTTCACGTTATGTCACAATACTTATGGCTATTCTCTCTTATTTTAGAAGGTTTACATGAATAGGAGAATCTTAAGCGGTAGAATTCAGGCTAGAAAAGGAGCAAATATTGGAGACCTATTACATGCAACTCAAAAGTCCTGAAACTCCATGGAATGTCTTATAATAAATAAAGAAAAATAAATCGCCAAAGATGAATGCCGGGGCCCACACCACTGCTCACAAGGGTGAGGCGCGCCCCCTACCTCGTGGGCCCCTGGTGGCTCTCGATGCCCATCTTCTCCTATATGAAGTCATTCGATGAGAAAAAAAATCAGAAGCAACCTTTGGGACGAGACTCCGCCGCCACGAGGCGGAACCTTAGCGGAACCAATCTAGGGCTTGGCGGAGCTGTACTGCGGGGACACTTCCCTCGGGAGGAAATCATCGTCATGATCATCACCAACGCTCCTCTCATCGGAGAGGGCAATCTCCATCAATATCTTCACCGGCACCATCTCATCTCAAACCCTAGTTTATCTCTTGTATCAATTCTTGTCTCCAAGTCCGGGATTGGTGCTAGTAGGTTGCTAGTAGTGTTGATTACTCCTTGTAGTTGATGCTAGTTGGTTTATTTGGTGGAAGATCATATGTTCAGATCCTTTATGCATATTATTACCCCTCTGATTATGAACATGAATATGCTTTGTGAGTAATTACGTTTTTCACGAGGACACGGGAGAAGTTTTGCTATTAGTAGTCATGTGAATTTGGTATTAGCTCGATATTTTGATGAGATGTATGTTGTCTAGCCTCTAGTGGTGTTGTGTGAGCGTCGACTACATAACACTTCACCATTACTTGGGCCTAGAGGAAGGCATTGGGAAGTAATAAGTAGATGATGGGTTGCTAGAGGTGACGAAGCTTAAACCCTAGTTTATGTGTTGCCGTAAGGGGCTGATTTGGATCCACTTGTTTCATGCTATGGTTAGGTTTACCTTAATACTTTTGTTGTAGTTGCGGATGCTTGCAATAGAGGTTAATCATAAGTGGGATGCTTGTTCAAGTAAGAACATCACCCAAGCACCGGTCCACCCACATATCAAATTATCAAAGTACGAACGCGAATCATATGAGCGTCATGAAAACTAGCTTGCGATATTCCCATGTGTCCTCTGGGCGCTTTTCCTATTATAAGAGTTTGTTCCGGCTTGTCCTTTGCTACAAAAGGATTGGGCCACCTTTACGCACTTTATTTACTCTTGTTACTTGTTGCTCATTACAATTTATCTTTTCACAAAACTATCTGTTACCACTTATTTACGTACTTACGAGAATACCTTGCTGAAAACGCTTATCATTTCATACGCTCCTCGTTGGGTTCGACACTCTTGCTTATCGAAAGGACTACGATAGATCCCCTATACTTGTGGGTCATCAAGACTCTTTTTTGGCGCCGTTGCCGGGGAGTGTAGCGCCTTTGGTAAGTGGAATTTGGTAAGGAAAATTTTATATAGTGTGCTGAAATTTTACATCACTTGTTACTATGGAAAGTAATTCTCTAAGGGGTTTGTTGAGGTATCTTCACCCGTCCGATGAAACAAAGTTGCTCCTCAACCTACTGAACCTATTGAAAATGAAACTCCTTTTGAAGTTCCTTGGTATGATGGAAAAGTTGCTGGCTAATACTTTTACGGAGATGGAACAAAGCATCCTGATGAACATCTACTCTATGTGGATGAAGTTTGTGGATTATTTAAGCTTGCAGGTATACCCGATGATGTTGTTAAGAAGAAGGTCTTCCCTTTATCTTTGAAGGAAGATGCATTGACATGGTATAGGCTATGTGATGATACGGGATCATGGAACTATAAAAGATTGAAATTGGAATTTCATCAAAAGTATTACCCTATGCATCTTGTTCATCGTGATACGCAATATATATATATATATATATATATATATATATATATATATATATATATATATATATATATATATATATATATATATATATATATATATATATATATATATATATATATATATAGCCTCATGAAGGAGAAAGCATCGCTCAAGCTTGGGGAGGCTTAAATCAATGTTATATTCATGCCCCAATCATGAGCTCTCAAAAGTGACACTTCTTCAGAATTTTTATGCTCGGCTTTCTGATAACAATCACATCATGCTCGATATTTCTTCTGCTGGCTCTTTTATGATGAAAACCATTGAATTTAAATGGAATTTATTGGATAGGATTAAACGGAACTCTGAAGATTGGGACCTCAACGAAGGTAAGGAGTCAGGTATGACGCCTAAGTTTGATTGTGTTAAATCTTTTATGGATACCGATATTTTCCGTAAGTTTAGCACTAAATATGGACTTGACTCTGAGATAGTAGCTTCTTTCTGTGAATCTTTTGCTAATTATGTTGATCTCCCTAAGGATAAGTGGTTTTAATATCGTCCTCCCATAGAAGTAAAAGTAGTTGCACCTATTAAAGTTGAAGAAAAGACTGCCACTTATAATGATCCTATTGTTCCTACCTCTTATGTTGATAAACCACCTTTCCCTGTTAGAGTAAAGGATCATGCTAAAGCTTCAACTATTGTTCGTAAAAGCAATATTAGAACTTATACACCTCCTAAGAAAGTTAAAGTAGAACCTAATATTGCTATTGTTAAAGATCTCTTGTCGATAATATTGATGGGCATGTTATTCAATTCGTGGTGAAGCTGCTAGAATTGCTAAACCTTGTGCTAAAGATAAACATAGACACTGTGGTAGGCGTGCACATTATTTACTGTTAAAATAGGAGATCATTGTTATCATGGCTTATGTGATATGGGCACTAGTGCTAGTGCAATACCCATTGACTTATACAAAGAAATTATGCATGATATTGCACCTATTGAGTTAGAAGAAATTGATGTCACAATTAAACTTGCCAATAGAGATACTATTTCACCGATGGGAATTCTTAGAGATGTTGAAGTCTTGTGTGGGAAAACCAAATATCCGCTGATTTTCTTGTTCTTGGTTCTCCACAAGATAGTGTTTGTCCCATTATATTTGGTAGACCCTTCTTGAATCTGTTAATGCTAAGATAGACTGCGAAAAGAATGTTGTTACTATTGGCTTGGATGATATGGTTCATGAGTTTAATTTCTCTAAATTTAGTAAACAACATCGTGAGGAAGAATTGCCTATAAGGATGAAATTATTGGTCTTGCTTCTATTGTCGTACCTCCTAGTGATCCTTTAGAACACTATTTGCTAGACCATGAAAATGATATGTTCATGAATGAAAGAAGGAAATAGATGAAGTATTCTTTAAGCAGGAACCTATTACGCAACACAATCTTGCTGTTGAAATCCTAGGGATCCTCCTCCACCCAAGGGTGATCCGTGTTTGAGCTTAAACCGTTGCTGATAATCTTAAATATGCTTATCTTGATGAAAAGAAAATATATCCTGTTATTATTAGTGCTAACCTTTGAGCATGAAGAAGAAAGATTATTGAAAACTACGAAAAACCTTGTGCGCTATTGGATATACTCTTGATGATCTTAAGGGCATTAGTCCCACTCTATGTCAACATAAAATAAATTTGGAAGCGGATGCCAAACCAGTTCGTGATCCTCAACGATGTTTGAATCCTAAAATGAAAGAAGTGGTAAAGAAATACTCAAGCTTACGGAGGCAGGTATAATTTATCCGTTCTTGATAGTCGGTGGGTAAGTCTTGTCCATTGTGTCCCTAAGAAGGAGGTATTATTATTGTCCCTAATGATAAAGATGAATTGATCCATAAAGAATTATCACAGGTTATAGGATGGTAATTGATTTCCATAAATTAAATAAAGCTACTAAGAAAGATCATTACCTTACCTTTACTTGATCAAATGCTAGAAAGATTATGCAAACATACACATTATTGCTTTCTAGATGGTTATTCTGGTTTCTCTCAAATACGTAATAGGCTAAAGATCAATCAAAGACTACTTTTACATGCCCTTTTGGTACTTTTGCTTATAAACGTATGCCTTTTGGTTTATGTAATGCACCTGCTACCTTTCAAAGATGCGTGATGGCTATATTCTCTGATTTTTGTGAAAAGATTTGTGAGGTTTTCATGGACGACTTTTCCGTCTATGGTTCCTCTTTTGATGATTTCTTGAGCAATCTTGATCGAGTTTTGTAGAGATGTGAAGAAACTAATCTTGTCTTGAATTGGGAAAAGTGCCACTTTATGGTTAATGAAGGTATTGACTTGGGGCACAAAGTTTCTGAAAGTGGTATTGAAGTTGATAAAGCCAAAGTTGATGCTATTGAAAAGATGCCATGTCACAAAGACATCAAAGGTATAAGAAGTTTCCTTGGTCACGCTGGATTTTATAGGAGGTTCATTAAGGACTTCTCAAAAATTCCTTGGCCTCTGACTAATTTATTACAAAAAGATGTACCATTTGTCTTTGATGATGATTGTGTGGAAGCATTTGAAATACTTAAGAAAGCATTAGTCTACCTTTTTGTTGTTCAGCACACTGATTGGAATTTACCCTTTGAAATTATGTGTGATGCTAGTGATTATGTTGTAGGTGTTGTTCTAGGGCAAAGAGTTGATAAGAAGTTAAATGTTATCCATTATGCTAGTAAGACTCTAGACAATTCTCAAAGAAATTATGCTACTACCGAAAAGGAACTTTTAGCAGTTGTATTTGCTTGTGATAAATTCAGACCCTATATTGTTGATTCAAAAGTAACTATTCACACCGATCATGCTGCTATTAAATATCTTATGGAAAAGAAAGATGCTAAACCTAGACTTATTAGATGGGTTCTCTTGCTGCAAGAATTTGATTTGCATATTGTTGATAGGAAAGGAGCTGAGAACCCCGTTGCAGACAACTTATCTAGGTTAGAGAATTTTCTTGATGACCCACTACCTATTGATGATAGCTTTCCTGATGAACACTTAAATGTCATAAGCACTTCTCGTGGCACTCCTTGGTATGCTGATTATGCTAATTATATTGTTGCTAAATTTATACCACCTAGCTTCACATACCAACAAAAGAAAAAGTTCTTTTATGATTTGCGACATTACTTTTGGGATGACCCACATCTTTATAAAGAAGGAGTAGATGGTGTTATTAGGCGTTGTGTACTGAGCATGAGCAGGAGCAGATCCTCGCAAGTGTCACTCCGAAGCTTATGGAGGCATCACGCTGGAGATAGAACTGCACATAAGGTATTGCAATCCGGGTTTTATTGGCCTACTCTCTTCAAGGATGCCCGTAAGTTTGTCTTGCCTTGTGATGAATGTCAAAGAATTGGTAATATTAGTAGACGTCAAGAAATGCCTATGAATTATTCACTTGTTATTGAACCATTTGATGTTTGGGGCTTTGATTATATGGGACCTTTTCCTGCCTCTAATGGATATACACATATTTTAGTTGCTGTTGATTATGTTACTAAGTGGGTGAAGCTATTCCAACTAGTAGTGCTGATCATAACACTTCTATTAAAATGCTTAAGGAAGTTATTTTTCGAGGTTTGGAGTCCCTAGATATTTAATGGTGATGGTGGTTCACATTTTATTCATGGTGCTTTCAAGTAAAATGCTTGCTAAATATGATGTTAATCATAGAATTGCATCTCCTTATCACCCATGATCTAGTGGTCAAGTAGAATTGAGTAATAGAGAGCTCAAATTAATTTTGCAAAAGACATTAATAGGTCTAGAAAGAATTGGTCCAAGAAACTTGATGATGCATTATGGGCCTATAGAACTGCATATAAGAATCCTATGGGTATGTCTCGGTATAAAATGGTTTATGGAAAAGCATGTCACTTACCTCTCGAACTAGAACATAAGGCATATTGGGCTATTAAAGAGCTCAACTATGATTTCAAACTTGCCGGTGAGAAGAGGTTATTTGATATTAGCTCACTTGATGAATGGAGAACCCAAGCTTATGAAAATGCCAAGTTATTTAAAGAAAAAGTTAAAAGATGGCATGACAAAAGGATACAAAAGCGTGAGTTTAATGTAGGTGATTATGTATTGCTATACAACTCTCGTTTAAGATTTTTGCAGGAAAACTTCTCTCTAAATGGGAAGGTCCCTACGTTATCGAGGAGGTCTATCGTTCGGTGCCATAAAATCAACAACCCGAAGGCACAAATCCGAAGGTGGTAGCGGTCAAAGAATCAAACCTTATATCTCGGTAATCCCATAAATGTTGAAACCAATATTATTGAAACCATAACCGGAGGAATACATAAAGGACACTTTCGGACCGTTTGAGACCACGAAAAGGAATAGGTATGTGATGCGGTAAGTAAACCGACTCCAAAACAAATTTTAAGGCAATATTTATCCATTTTGGAATATTTAGAAAAATAGAAAAATAAGTGGCAGTCAGGAAGGACACGAGGCCTTCCACGGTGGAGGCATGCCCTACCCCACAGGCGCCCTACCTCGTGAGCACCTCGTGTGCCCTCAGGACTCCGTTTTCTTGCACGATATGTATTTTGGTCGGTAAAATTCATTATATATTCTCCCGAAGGTTTTGACTCCGTATCACGCATAAATATCTCCTGTTCTTGTTTGAGCTGTTTTACATCGGGGTTGTCAAGGCCAAGCATCATGTCGTCCCCTCCTCCTCAGGCAATGGTGACAAATATGCTTGGCTAATGAAGATAAATGAAGAGGAAGAACCCA
>JAHIAM010006850.1:0-48195 GCA_021605205.1 Aegilops longissima
AGGGCCCTGAAGGGAAAGAGACAAGAACAACGTTAACCTGGTGGAATTCTAATAGCATCTCTAATACAGGCGTAAAATACATAACCACAAAGTGCTAGATGTAAAATACATCAGCCACTCATCTCTGAACTTAAGCTGTCAAACAGAACTTAGCGTCAACAGAACTTAGCGTAAACTGAACCTAGCTCGAAACTGAATTTTCTTTGTCGAAACTGAATTTCTTGTCGGCAAACAGCACTAGCAAGGTGAGGCTACGTCGGTCGTGACTCTTTCATCTGGCGGTCGATTTTGCGCGTTGGATATGAAATCAAGGGCTGCGGTTCATCTTCAACCTCCACCCCCAGAGCCGACCACCGGCCAAACAGCTCCCCCACCGCCCTAAACCTCCCCATCGCGGTCCGCCGCCCTGCCATCCCTCTAGGCCCCATGTGCCGAGCTTTTCTCCGCGATCCCCAGCCTTGCCCATACGCCCGCCAGCCGACCACCGCCCCCATCCTGAACCCTAAGATAGATAGTGGGGTACCTCTCGTGAGCCCCCTCCCTGCGGCTGGTTCTTCCTTCACCCTGAGCCCACCCTTGAAAATCGGTGACCCAAAAGTCGTTCGTCGAGAAGTGTAGCAAATCGAGACAGCATAGCAAGAGCAAGCGAGCAAGCAGCGACAAGCAATAAGCAAGAAGCGAGACCAGCGGGGACCGAGCAAGAGAGATCAGCAGCGTGGCGAGCTAAAGCAGCAGCAGCTCCTCGATGTGGGCGTCGCCGCCCGAGGGTGAGCGTCGTGGAGGAAGTGGCGGCCGCCGCCGTGGATGGAGCAGCGCCGTGTCGGCTCGGGACGGCGCCGGCACACCGTGAGATCGAATCAGAAGAAATGCGGCGATTAGTGTACAACCTCTTTGGTGGCACCGATTAGGCTGCAGCTTTATCCGAGAAGCGGTGATGATGATGCTCTTCGGTGGTGCAGGTGAAAGGCGGGATGTGGGAATGGAGGTGGCGTGAAAGGCGAGGCGTCGGGGCAGCTCCTTGGAGGTGGAGGGCGGGTGGCTGAGCGGCGGGACGATGAGATCGATCGGCGGATCCTCATCGATGCGGTGGATGAGGACATCGAGTGTTCTTGTGGGCGAAATCGTGGGAAGAGGCTCCGGTGGGTGGCGACGAGCGAGGGTGTGGAGTTTAAATCGTGGGTTTTGTGGCCTCGGTGTATGAATGGGTGGGCGGATGGGATGGCGGTGGGAACCATGGCTTAGAGGCAGCTTGTCGAAATGAGGGTAAGTTAAATAACCCCACGATTTGCGGTTCTTTCGGTTCAGGGTACCACGGGCATTTTGCGTGTCGGGATTTCACGGGAGGTGGGAGTTTTAGCGTTGTAATTTCGGAATAGCAAAGCGCGGGTTGAGATGGAGGAGTTGCCGAACTGTGAGACAAAGATATATCTTAAATATTTCAGGCTAACAAAGTAGCGGGTTGAAGAGGCGGAGTTTCGACGCCGATAGACATAGGCGCTAGCTTCAATTTTCAGCATAACAAAGTGCGACTTGAAATTTCGAAAGAACAAGCTTACGTGTACCCCAAAAGACAATTTGCACCTCAACACGCACAACACACACAAACACCATTTAGACTAGAGTAAGGTACCGTGCGTTACGCCATGAGATTACAACCAAATTGTGAATAAATACCACATTATAGCATGCAAGCTTGAGTCATATATGCATGATGTAGATGTTAGTTTAATTCTTATAGTTCATTTCATTCAAAATCATCTAGTTTTTATAAGAAAGCTAATCTATTTTAAGATTCATGGAATTGTGCGTTGTAAGACATAAAGTAAAAACAAATATTGGCAAATCATGTAGAAAAACATTTGGGCAATTCAGATACGGAAGATTCTAGAACAAATAAGAAGTGCTTGTGTTTTGATGTTTGTGCATTATGCTTAAGTTCAACCATGGAGTCTTCTAGATTATACATGTGGCGAAATCTGGTGGAATCTAGATGATATCCAACGGCCAATAGTGCTCAAATTTTCCATCTTTGGACCATCGGATTCGCCTCATCCAACGACCATCTTTCAAAGTTAAAGTTACCCACACAATAAAAAATATATAATATATATATATATATATATATATATATATATATATATAGGGTATAGATATAGATATGTGATCGAAAGCGACATCATCTCCAATTAGAATAGTGTGTCCATGCCGGATCGGCGTGGGCAAATGATTCGCCATCGGTATCTCAAATTCAAATCAGTCGACCTTGTTCAATGTGTATACATTACAACATGCTCGTTTCAAACCACACAGCGAGATCTCCGTTATATTCATGCATGCATGGGTTTCAAACATCAGGATCTCTTATTCAAATATTTGAATTCAACTTTACATTGATTATGACCTCACCTATTCTTTTACACCCACAGTAGTCTTCTCTTTATAATTGTACCACTAACTTTCTCTCGTGCATGCATGCACACACTACCATCGGCATTATCATACGCATGCAATCTTTTCTTCAGGTCGGTCTCCCATGAAGGCACACCCACACATCCCCTCTCCATCATACGGGCATTCTTTATCTCTCAGCGTGCATGCGCGATCGATGTTCCTCTATGTATGTGTGTATATAGCTAGGTATTTCATAGTTTTCCACACAAACTGATCAATCAATATATCCGTGAGGTCCACCCTCTTTCCACGTCCACATCGATCAATCTATACCTCTCAACGTCCACATCATCAATCTATACCTCTCTATATAGGATTAACATAAATAGCTAATACACCCACATTAATTATATATCCAACGTCCCCTCTCATCATCCATGCCTTCCTTCATCTCTCAAGCAGCGTGCACAATGGCGAAACATGGGGCAGTGAGCCCTGCCCCTAACATCACTATATATCAAGGCTAATATGAATGTGATCATTAGATAATTGCTGCTAAAAAGGTTTAATTTCATGAATTGACCCTCCTCATAAAGGATTAGCAATGCTTGGCTCTAGCTCATTTATTTTCATGGCTCATGCTGCGTTACAACATGCCGTGTTCTCCCCTCTCTAATATCGATCTCGCACTTGTGCATTCCTTCATAGTCTCCTCCACTCAGCCCTCGCACCATCTTTTGGCGACCCGACCCAAAATCGGTCAAGTCTACGTTGATACCATCCCAAGATCATCGGCACTCACGGTACATTGATGAAATAATGTGGGACCCGATTCCAAGTCACATCGACCTAGCTGGTAACACCTCATATCACTTTGCGCCTCCATACGGTATTCCCAGTGTGCTTACCATGGCGGGACGTTTAGCCTTTTGGCTCACGTATATGATAGTGTCGCTAGCATCCACATGACAAAGAACCGGGCCGACATGGCTAGTCGTGAACCCAAAGCGGCACTAACCTATGGGGACAGGCATACATGAATCACCTCGAGCATGTCGGACATCAACGTATGAACTCGGGCTACTGGGCTATGAGGACTCCGGTATCCCGACTGTAGCAGGCTAAGCGAGGACTCAAGTATCACCGTGACATTTCCCGAAGGACGGACATAAGGCGAAATGAAACACATCGGCCGATCAAGTGTCCAAGCAGTAGTCTTTGGGCTAGCAGGACTCGGTGAGCGGGCTGTGCGGACTACTATCGCTCGAAGCCGAGACTACATTTCCCCATATGAGAGGCTGCCAAGGATAAACAACTAGTTTATGGATCCCCTCATACCAAGCATTTCAATCATACCCATAATATGCCCGATATGAGTAAATACAACAAGGCATCACAACAAAACTCTACAACTCAAGTACTTTATTTAAGAGGCTCCGAAGAGCCGTACATAACATATCATACAGGTAGGGTCACATGACCCAACACTCAAATCATACAATCATACAAGCACACGGAAGCAAAGTAGTCTGATCTGGACTCTAGAAATAAAAGAAAGCATTGGAGCCTTTCTATCTATGGCCCTTCACAAGTCTTAGATGCATACACACAGGTGGCTAACACTAAATCAAGTCAACATCTACATAGAATCCATCGGAGGTAGCATAGTCCTCTGAAAATATTGATTAAGCAAACATGAGTACAAAGTACTCAGAAGTCTTCTGAGAATCCTATCATACATGCACATTCTCAAGGAAGGAGGTGGAGTTATTTGCGACAAGCCACTTTGACTCTTGGCTAAGCTATCCTCGTGCACTTTGTAAAGCATTTTGTCGTGTGCAGGTCCACTAATCACCATCACAATACTCGTGGATCCTCTCTCGTCATCCCGAGAGGGCCATCACGATACTCACTATCTTGAGGCTTTTAGTAGTATCCATTTACTTGTCTATGGTGATATAGGTAACCCGAAGTCCTTCTCCGTGTGGACACGGCTATTGAATAGATCATATTTAACCTGCAGGTATACTTCTTCACACGCTCTCACCACTTATAAATGCGTTTACGACATGTAAACAACCTTCAGCGGAAGCCCAGCGTGGGTGTCGTACAGCCTACCTAAACACTCAAGTCCCTAGTCGAGTTTATCGCCTATTGGGTTCCATCCAGAGAGTCGGCGAGGTTTCCCATACAGCCCGAGCGATGTGTGCGGGGTTCGAGATATAAGCATTTTCGGTACACGGGCCACGGTGCCTACATAACACAACCCACCCCTAAGGTCAGCGTTAAATCATTGACATGCTACAAACACGAAACTACTTGCAACTCCGGACTATGAGCAGGGGTGGTTAAGAAGCCGAGAGGTCCATTGGTTTGGGCCCTGCGTGGTAGTAGCTAGTTCATGGATCACAAACACAGATCTCAGTTCTTAAGTTCGGCCTCAATGAAACAACCCACCATGTACTCCTACATGGCCTCTCATCGATACCTTTAAATTTCAACACTTACACTCTCGAACCAACACAACCTTTCACTCCAGTTCATCATCCCGATGAGCGGACTGACACAACTCTAAGCATAGCAAGCATAGCATGGTAGGAATCACAAACATGGCTCAATCAACTCCTACACATACTAGTGGGTTTCATCTAATTCTTGTGGCAATGACAGGTCATGCAAAAGTGGGTTCAACTACTGCACACAAGCAGTTGAATCGCGTGGTCTTAATGCGTAAGCGAGCAAGCGAGAACATGGGTTGTATCGGAATGATCAATGAATTGCTTGATGGAACTGGGGTAGAAGCGCCCTTGGATGGGTGTCGAGGTTATCTTGAGCGAGAACCTATCATAAAAAACACACCAAAATAAACATACAAACAATATGCAACAATATGATGCATGCTATGACATAGCAATATGGATGTGTGTTGGCCTAATGCAAATTGAAGGACAGGGATGAACTCATTTGAATCAAAGTTCAAATGATAGCTCATTGAGTTAGGCCTAATGGTGCAAAATCTTAATCTGGTTATTCAGCATAGTTAACTTGTTTTACATGCATGAAACCTGTACCAATGGATAGAGTGTATTTTTAATAAATTTTCATATATAAATCTTTGCATTTGGAGTTATAGAATAAAAGTTATAAGCATTTGAAATTTGAATTATATTGGAATTTATTATATAAAATAATCCCAGAATTTGAATTTGTCGACATGAAATTGACATGTGTCAGTCAAGCAAGTCGTCAGAGGTCAAAGCGACCAGTGGGACCCGCATGTCGAGTTAGTTTAAACTAATTAATTTAATTAGAACTAATCCTAATTAGTTTTGCTGGAGGGGCCCACATCATTGACTCAGATAGTCGCGGGGCCCCAGACGAGTCAACTCACGGCGTCTAGCCCTTGGCGGTGAGGCAGATGGCCATGAACAAGTGCTTTTACTTTCGGGCTCCAAATGGGCCTGAGGAGCACCTCGTGAAGTTGG
Source organism: Aegilops longissima (assembly GCA_021605205.1). Taxonomy (NCBI): domain Eukaryota; kingdom Viridiplantae; phylum Streptophyta; class Magnoliopsida; order Poales; family Poaceae; genus Aegilops; species Aegilops longissima. Next base: position 5,877 of record JAHIAM010006850.1, read on the forward strand.
AGGTGAGCAGCGGTTAGTGGTGGAGTTAGCTTGGGTCGGGATGGCGGAGTGGGCGGCTGACGAGTCGAGGCGGCCGAGGCTCGACCATCCAGGTTTGGGTGGAGTGCTCGGCGGTGGGAAGTGCATAGCTAGGCCAGCGCAACCCAGTGAAGTCACGATGGAGCGGGTGGCGTGGCGTTAAGTGTGGCGGAGCTTCGTGGCGGCAGAGCTCAGCGTGGTGGGTTCGGGTGATCAACGGCGCTCGTGGTGGGAACGAGGAAGAGGATGGAGGATGGAGGGTAGCCGGGCTCACGGCGAACCTGTGGAGGCCCTCGTGGTGAAGCGGTCTAATCTTGTGGCGGCAGCGATGGGGATCTCCGTGACCTTGAGCTGGTCAGTCGGGTAGTAGCCTCGAAGTGCTTAGGGCGAGAATTAGGCTAGCTAGAGAAGTAAGAGTGCAGCGGAGCTGCTAGACATGGCGGGGAGAGGGTATGAGCAGCGGGGAAACCGGCGTCAGCAGTGTGCGTCAGCGATGCGTCGGCCAGGTTGAAAGCGGCGAGAAGGCGGGGAAGTGAGGTGTCGAGGGTGAAGCGGCAGCGCGTGGTAGTAAATCGAAGCGGCGGCAAGGCGAACAAGCGGCCGTGCGTGGCCTACCCTCGCTCACTTGACGGCACCAGACTGCTGCTGGCGAACAAGCAGCTTTCATTGGCCTTGGCTCTTCTGGCTGGGCAGCAGGTGGGCGATCATGGTGACGGTGAGCTTTCTCTTTTTTTAGTCTTTTCTATTTTACAACTCTGTTGGGTTTTAAAAATACAAAACTATTTCAAAAATTACCAAAATGCTCTGGTCACTTGTTGGAATATTCCCAACATGAAACATTTTAGTTTGACAATTTTGAACATTTAAAATATTTTCATAATTTGAAATGCTCATTTCAAAACTTGTGATTTAAATCTAGAACCCTTAGGTGACCTAGAAAATGGTGCACCTCCTTTGACATGGGTCTGAACCCAAACAAAGAGGATGAGCATTTTGAAGGGCATTCAGTTCATTGAAATAAATTTTAGTAAACCCTAGTTCTTTTAAGGGGGTGTTACGGGTTTCTGCCTTCCCATTTCAAATTCAGATGAAATTTAAACATGATGCACACCCTAATGCATGGTCTATCAGGATGTGACACCCACTCAAAAGAATCTCGTCCCGAGATTTAGGATCTATTCGAAAAAGGCGGGTACTCAAGTCGAAGGCGATCCTCCCTTTCCCAAGTTGCTTCTTGCTCGGAATGGTTTGACCATTGAACCTTTAGAAACTTGATATTCCGGCGTCGAGTAATGCGCTCGGCTTGAGTAAAATCTGAGCAGGATATTCTCGATAGGTGAGGTTATCTTGGAGATCAAGCGTTTAGTGATCCACTCCACGGATAGGATCAGAAACCGCGCTGAGTTGGGAAGCGTGGAAGACATCATGGACCTTGGAAGATCGGAGGTAGTTCCAATTGGTAAACAACTTCCCTCGTTTGGCAAGAATGCGAAAGGTCCAATGTAACGAGAGCCAACTTGCCTGATACGAATCGATGGGTTCCCTTCAAAGGGTGACCGGAGGTAAGCCTTCTACGCCAATTTCATAAGTCATGGGCATGCTTACGGTCATATTGGCTCTTGGCGAGATTGGGCTGTTTTCAATTTCTCACGAACAAGCTTGAACCTGCTCCTCTGCTTCTGAATCATATCAAGCCAAAGTTGTCTCTCGGTTTGACCCGATTAAGCGTTCGACATTTCAAATCCATAAAGAACTTGAAGGGCTTTGCCCAAGCAATTGATAACTATTGTTAAAGCGAACTTCGTGAATGGAAGGCATTTCTCCCAATTCATGCGAAAGAGATGGCGAGAAGCTCGAAACATATCCTCTAAGTTTGATTGACTCGTTCTACTTGACCACTTGATTGGGGATGAAAGCGGTGCTAAAGGAGAGCGAGTTCCCATAGCGTTTAAACTTTCCCAAAATCGAGAGGTGAAGAGACTACCACGGTCAGGTTAATCTCAACGGAACACCATGAAGAGACACTATTAGGAGATGTACAAATCAGCTAGGCGGCTAGCGGTTATACTCATGACGGGTAGGAATTGGGCTACTTTGGAAGGCGATCAACAACAACGAAGATAGCATTATTCCTCTCTTGGTCTGGAAACCCGGTAATGAAGTCCATACGATTTTATCCCATTTCCATTCAGGAATTTCCAAAGGTTGAAGGGTACCGGCGGGCCGTTGATGCTCTGCTTTAACTTCGACAGACGAGCGTCGCGATTAGCAATGTATTGCGATTTCTCTCTTCATCCTAGTCCACCAAAACCTCTGGCGTAGATCTTGATACATTTAGTACTACAGGATGAATGGTGAGAGAAGTCATGAGCTTCCTTAGGATCAATCGCCCGAGTTCGCACCTTGGAACCACTAGGCGGTCTCCAAAGAACACGACACCTTGTTCATCAATGGAGAAACAATCTGCGACTCCTTTCTTGATGTTTCTTTTGATCACGGGAGATTCCCGGATCTACATACATGCTTTGATGATCTGATCCGTAAGGGTAGGTTTGCATACCGGTGGAAGGAATCCTCGAGGAATGATGTGAAGATTAAACACGGAATTCCTCGTGGAGAATTGGTTGACTTTGTTGTAACATCAGATTACAATAAGATTTGCGACTTAGTCGTCGTATGACATTAGCTTTGCACAGGGTGTAAGATATTCCTAAGTCGAAATCATAATCAACTTCGACAACGTCTTTGCACGATTCAAATCCGGTTGAGTGAAGATATATTTCAGACTTTGGTGATCAGTGTAGATTTACATAGCGATTACCCGGAAAAGTAATATGCGGTTTGAGTGCATGAACCCTTTGCGCAAGCTCTAGATGCGTGTGTGGGGTAGTTATCCTCATGTGGGCTATAGCCATCCGAGATCGTAGGCAATCACATAGCGATCTTGCATGGTATACAACCTAGTCCTTGTCATGGCGTCGCAATAGATAATAAAGTCCTTAGAAATCTGGTGGAACAAATGCGGGAAGCGGATGTGAGCGTCTTTTGGTTCAAAGCTGATCTACTTTATGGCGTCCATTCGAACTTCTTATCTTTCTTGAGGAGTTCGGTTAGAGGTTTAACAACTTTAGAAATTCTCGGAGCGGCGGCAATAGCTCGCTAACCCGAAACTCGAACTTGCTTGACCGATTCAGGTGGAATCAATCAGGGCGGCTTGAACTACTTTCGGGATTGACAACAATACCTTACGGAGATTACATGCCCTAGATAGGTCACTACGGTAACGAATTCACATTTAGAGAATTTGGCATAAAGCGGTGCTCTCGAAGTTTCATCAATACTAGCCTTAGGTGTTGGCATGTTCTTCCTCATTCTTGGAGTAGATGAGTATATCATCGAGGTATACCACGAATTTATCCAAATACTCCATGAAGATTGAGTTCATTAACCGAGAGAAGGTGGCTGGAGCATTGGTTAATCCGAAGGACATGACGGTGTACTCGTATTAGCCATAACGAGTGACAAAGGCCGTTTTGGGATGTCCCGTTCTTGATTTTGATTTGATGGTAGCCCAACCTCAAATCCATCTTGAAAAAGGCGAGGATCCGGCGGCTGATCATGGTCGTTGATCTGGGGGAGGCGGATACTTGTTCTTGATAGTAACCAAATTGATGGTCGGTAATCTACAACCATCCGATCCGTACCATCCTTCTTCTTGGCGAAGAGGGGCCAGGGCAAGCCATGGAGCGAACTAGGCGGATGAAACCCTTTTGCAAGGACTCATCGAGTTGTTTCTTAAGTTCAGCTAGTTCTAGGGTGCCATCTTATAAGGTCTTCTAGAGATTGGGGCGGTTAGGGAATAAGATCTATCACGAACTTCGACATCCACATCGGTGGAACACTGCAGTTCTTCGAAAGACATCCAGAAATCACGGACTACGGAATATCTTGAGAGTGCGGAAGGGTTTGCATTTAAGGAGTAAAGCTGGCGCTTAGACACTCGGGTTAAAACATCCTTTTTTTGCCGAAGGATGGGTAAGTTGAACAGTTCTAGTAAACAGCAATCAATCTTAGCATAATGGGTGACATCCGGTCCATACCCAAGATGATGTTTATGTCAGAGGACTTGAGAGCTATTAGAGGCGCGAGAAAGACTAATCATCGACAAAATTTCATTCCCATGACTTATTCTAGGGTTTGCCATCTAGAACGGGGTTTAATTTCCATGGAGGTAGGCATGTCACGAAATGTGGTGTTGTGCAATCGAGCATAGCTCTCGAAATAAATGAATGAGATGCTCCGGTATCAAAAGAACGATTGCGGATGGCAGTTAACAGAAAGCGTGCCGAGGGCGGCGTTGGGATCCTCATAGGTTTCTTGGCGGAGACATAGTTGACATAGCCTGGCGGTGCCAAGCGGCTTAGCATAGGGCATCTTTCTGCGGCTTGCCGCGTGAACTTTCGGCTTGATTGGGGTTGTTGCAGGGACACTCTCGAATATAGTGGCCGTCTCTCCACATTTGAACAAGTGATCACATTTGGCGTGGGCAGCACTAGATTGGACCTCCATATGTCTTGGGTGGAAAATCGGCTGGTTGGGGTGGCGCCTCGAAGGATGGCCTCGGGGTGTACACAGGTGGTAGAGCGTATTTGGAACCCAAACCGGTAACTACGGGATCGAGCGGATGGCGATCAGAATCACGGATGTGCTTGCGTGAAGCCTCGAAATCGATGCACGCGGTCGGCGCTGATAGCCTTATTGACTAACCGAGAAGAGGTACACTCATGCGAAGCGGATCGGCGTAACTTCGGGCTAAGTCGCCGAACCTCGCACCTTCTTAGCATCGGTAGAAACTTCTTGGGAGCATAACGTGCTAACCTCCGGTCAGCGGTATGAAGCATCCTTTGTCGACTGCCTTGGGTGAAAGCGCAAAATTCCTCCGTTTGCGGTCCATAAGACCTTCGGTATATGGTGCTCACGGAGGCGGCACTGAATTCATCCCAAGTTGTAACTTGTCCAGCGGACGCATCGCCTCATAATTTTCCCACGAGAGCTGGGGCCTTCCGGATGATGGCGGCAAAGATAACTTTGTCGACCCTCGGCCACGTGGCGGAGCGCAGCTTGTGGTGAATCTTTAGAACCAATCATCTGCGTCGGTGGCTCGGCGGAGCATTTAATTTTGGAGGATAAAGCTTGGCGAAATCATTGAGTGAAACCCCATCGTTTCTTGGCTGGCGTCTGTGTTTTGTTCAATCCGCTCCAATAGCGGTTGGTTTCGCGCTTATTAGATTCGCTTCCTATCACCTCGGCCAAAGATGGCGGTTCGGTGATTCACATTTCACGGCTGCGGCTTCTCCACCTTTCTGGAGTAGCGGGAGTATTTAGTGTTGACCATCTGGAGACAAAGCAAAGGTTTAAACCGGGATGGCAGAATTTAACAAGGAAGTGCGGAAGGTAATGGACAGCATGGAATGCAAAGATGTTCATCCGTATGACATGGTAATATAAACTGCCATATATATATACCATCGGTCCATACACACCATTCATAGTTTAGTACAAGCGGACCGAATTACAACTATAAGGAGGCGTTACATCTCACGGAAGCATTCCAACTCCTATACATTATTTTCTACACTTAGGAATGATACACACTAAATGTATTCCACGAGTCCACGGGCGGTGGAAATACAACTATTACCATACTAGGAATACTACTACTATCTCAGGCAGCTCCATAGTAGTCCTCATAGAAATCACCACAGACACGGAAGTGGAACATGATCGTCCGAGAACGAGACAATCATGTGGGGCACTGGACCATAAGGACTCGGATGTGGCCGTGGACCAACAAGCGGTGGCGAGCAGGCCCACGAGGAGGTGATGCCCCCAACCTCCGCCATTCCATGAAGTCAGGCAGACTACGCCCATACAGTACAAGTCTCTCATGTCCATACATCCGACTTGCCTGGCGGTGCAAACCTAGTCGAGTAGCCAGGTGGTGAGAGCGGGCATTAAACAGCTCCATCATAAGGCCGGTTCTCACGGTCCTTGTCCTCCGACAACTTCAGTAGTAGTGCGAAGGAGTGAGTCCTCATGGGATGCATCATGTACAACCCCCGAAGGTAGCCATGCGCGGGAAGAGATCTTTGGCATATAAGCGAAATCGGTGTTGCTTTCAACCAGCATCTGGCGAATAATAGTCATCATGGAATAGGCTGCATCTTGTGCAGACATTCCAATAGTGATTCGAGCCCATAAAACGATGAAGTGGCTCGGTAGCTCCGGGATAGGATGGATAAATCCGGACCGTGCATAGGTATTGGCTTTGATTGAAATCTGAGCGCTCCTCGGCGGTATATGAGGATACCCGATAACCAGCCTCGTCATCACCCTAAACAACATGGCCGTGTGACGCACACATCAATGCAGTGGCGAACCACTTGGTTACGGGGCAGGTGGCCATCTGACTTAACCATAATGCAAAGGCATTAGAATTTCTTAGGGAAAATCGGGCATGACATAACATACATAAATGCTCAAATCAGATTTGAGACATTCGAAACAGATTTGCAAAACCACTCAACAACATCATATCAAGGTTACGGTTCAAATGGTAGCATACTAAAATCTAGTAACAGCAGGCGAGGATGTAACCGACAATCCTATAAGTTACTCGGATTAGTAACACGTGAACTTGATAGAGAGAGGAAGCCTATCCTATACCCACGTTGAATGAGAGAGATGACTCGGATCAGGAGGGCATAAGGTAAAGGAGTAAAAAGAGCCTTCGTTCCTCCACAATCAATTCCCCTACATATAACTAAAGCATTTCTAGACTCAACTTGACGGTTTGGCTTGGCGACCTGAGCAGCCACCTTTCTGATGCCAGCGTATCGGGACCCGATTCAAGTCACATCGACCTAGGCTGGTAACACCTCATATCACTTTGCGGCCTCACATACGGTATTCCTGGTGTCGCCTTACCATGGCCGGGACCGTTTGCGCCTTTTGGCTCACGTATATGATAGTGTCGCTAGCATCCACATGACAAAAGAACCCGGGCCGACATGGCTGGTAAACCAACAAGCGGCACTAACCTATGGGGACGAGCATACATGAATCACCTCGAGCATGTCGGACATCAACGTATGAACTCGGGCTGTAGCCTTTGGGCTATGAGACTCCGGTATCCGGTGTAGCAGGCTAAGCGGGACTCGAGTATCACCCGTGACATTTCCCGAAGGACAGACATAAGGCGAAATGAAACACATGCGGGATCAAGTGTCCAAGCAGTAGTCTTTGGGCTAGCGGGACTCCGGTGAACCGGCTATGGCGGACTACTATCGCTCGAAGCACGAGACTACATTTCCCCATATGAGAGGCTGCCAAGGATAAACAACTAGTTTGTGGATCCCTCATACCAAACATTTCAATCATACCGCAATATGCCGATGTGAGTAAATACAACAAGGCATCACAACAAAACTCTACAACTCAAGTACTTTATTTAAGAGGCTCGAAGAGCCGTACATAACTATAGTCATACAGGTGAGGTCACATGACCCAACAGAATCATACAATCATACAAGCACATGCGGAAGCAAAGTAGTCTGATCTGGGACTCTAGAAATAAAGAAAGCTTGTTGGAGCCTTTCTATCTACAATGGCCCTTCACAAGTCTTAGATCGCCACACAGGTGGCTAGCTTACCGTCGAAGTCAACATCTACATAGAATCCGTCGGGAGGTAGCATAGTCCTCTGAAAAATATTGATTAAGCAAACATGAGTACAAAGTACTCAAGCAAGTCTCTTACAGAATCCTATCATACATGCACATTCTCAAGGAAGGAGGTGGAGTTATTTGCAGACAAGCCAGCTTTGACTCTTGGCTAAGCTATCCTCGTGGCAGCACTTTGTAAAGCATTTTGTCGTTACAGAGTCCACTAATCACCATCACAATACTCCACCGTGGATCCTCTCTCGTCATCCCGAGAAGACCATCCAATACTCACACTTATCTTGAGCTTTTAGTAGTATCCATTTACTTGTCTATGAACTGATATAGGTAACCGAAGTCCTTCTCCGTGGACCGGCTATTGAATAGATCATATTTAACCTGAGGGTATACTTCTTCACCGCTCTCACCACTTATAAATGTTTACGACATGTACTCAACAACCTTCAGCGGAAGCCCAGCGTGGGTGTCGGACCCACGACCTACCTAAACACTCAAGTCCCTAGTCCGGGTTTGCCTATTATGGGTTCCATCCATGAAGTCCGGCCGAGGTTTCCCATACAGCGACGATGTGTGCGGGTTCCCGAGATACCAAGCAGGCTCGGTACACAGACCCACAGTGCCTACCGCACAACCCACCCCTAAGGTCAGCGTTACGTCGGACTGACATGCTACAAACACGAAACTACTTGCAACTCCGGACTATGAGCAGGGGTGGTTAAGAAGCCGAGAGGGTCCATTGGTTTGAGCCCAATGCGTGGTAGTAGCTAGTTCATGGATCACAAACACAGATCTCAGTTCTTAAGTTCGGCCTCAATGAAACAACCCACCATGTACTCCTACATGGCCTCTCATCGATACCTTTACCAAATCGTGTTCAACACACTCTCGAACCAACACAACCTTTCCTCCGGTTCATCATCGATGAAGGACACGACACAACTCTAAGCATAGCAAGCATAGCATGGTAGGAATCACAAACATGGCTCAATCAACTCCTACACATACTAGTGGGTTTCATCTAATTCTTGTGGCAATGGAGTCATGCAAAGGAAGTGGGTTCAACTACATGACACCTAGCAGTTGAATCGCGTTGTCTTAATGCGATGCTGAGCAGAAGCGAGAACATGGGTTTATGTCGAAATGATCAATGAATTGCTTGCTGATGGGCGGGGTGAAGGCGCCCTTGGATGGGTAATGAGGTTATCTTGAGGCGAGAACCTATCATGAAAACACCAAAATAAACATACAAACAATATGCAACAATATGATGCATGCTATGACATAGCAATATGGATGTGTGTTGGCCTAATGCAAATTGAAGGGCGAGGATGAACTCATTTGAATCAAAGGTTCAAATGATAGCTCATTGAGTTAGGCCTAATGGTGCAAAATCTTAATCTGGTTATTCAGCATAGTTAACTTGTTTTAACATGCATGAAACCTGTACCAATGGATAGACTGTATTTTTCGATAAATTTTCATATATAAATCTTTGCATTTGGAGTTATAGAATAAAAGTTATAAGCATTTGAAATTTGAATTATATTCTGGAATTTATTATATAAAATAATCGAATTTGAATTAATCTTGTCGGCATGAAATTGACATGGCGTCGAGGGGTCAGCAAGTGATCGAGGTCAAGCTGACCAGTGGGACCCGCATGTCGAGAGTTAGTTTAAACTAATTAATTTAATTAGAACTAATCCTAATTAGTTTTGCTGGAGGGGCCCACATCATTGACTGAGATAGTCGGCGGGGCCTGGGCAGAGGTCAACTCCAGGCGTCTAGCCTTGGCGAGCAGTGGCGAGACAAGTGCTTTTGCACTCGGGCTCCAAATGGGTGAGGGAGCACCTACGTGAAGTTGGAGGTGAGCACGATTAGTGGTGGAGTTAGCTTGGGTCGGGATGGCGAGTGGGCGCGGCGCAGTCGAGGCGGCGAGGCTCGGCCATCGGCGGGTTTGGGGTAGGAGTGCTTTCGGGCGCGGGAAGTGCATAGCTGGCCCAAGCGCAGCCCGTGAGTCGATGGGCGGGGTGGCGTGGCCGTTAAGTGGCGAGCCGTCGGCTGACAGCTCCGTGCGGTGGGTTGGGGTGATCATGGCTCGTGGTGGGAACCTGAGGAAGGATGGAGGGATGGAGGGTGGCCAGGGCTCCGGCGAACCTGTGGAGGAGCCTCGTCGGGGTGAGAGGCGATCGATCTTGGCGGCAGCGATGGGGATCTCCGGCGTTGAGCTCGGTCGAGGTGGGTAGTGTACTCGGGGTGCTTAGGCGAGGATTAGGCTAGCTAGAGTAGCAGGTGCGGCGGAGCTGCTAGACATGGCGGAGGTATGAGCAGGCGGGAGCCTGGCGTCGGCAGTGCGTCGGCGATGGCGTCGGCCAGGTTAGGCGAGAGAGAGGCGGGGAAGTGAGGTGTCGGGGGTGAGGCGGACAGCGTGGGTCGTCGAGGCGGCGAGCCTGGCAGGCGGCTGACCAGTGTGGCGGCGCCCCCTCGCTGTAGCCCGGCTTGAGCTGCCTGCTGGCGAGCCAAGCAACTGTTGGCGGCCTCTTGGGCTGGGCAGCGGGTGGGCGGTCATGAGCGACAATTGAAACTTTCTCTTTTTTAGTCTTTTCTATTTTACGCAACTCTGTTAGGGTTTTAAAAAAAACTATTTCAAAAATTACCAAAATGCTCTGGTCACTTGTTGGAATATTCCCAACATGAAACATTTTAGTTTGACAATTTTGAACATTAAAATATTTTTCATAATTTGAAATGCTCATTTCAAAAACTTGTGATTTAAATCTAGAACCCTTAGGTGACCTAGAAAATGGTGCACCTCCTTTGACATGGGTCCTGAACCCAAACAAAGAGGATGAGCATTTTGAAGGGCATTCAGTTCATTGAAATAAATTTTAGTAAACCCTAGTTCTTTTAAGGGGGTGTTCAGGGTTTCACCTTCCCCATTTCAAATTCGAGATGAAATTTAAACATGATGCACACCTAATGCATGGTCTATACAGGATGTGACAAATAATCAAAGTTCAATCACACCTGAATTTATGCACGATTCTCATATCGAGTCTTTATTACAATAGAATAAATTAGGCGAAGGCCAACTCATGAGAAATAACTAAGTAAAAGCTGCGGGCGTGAAGAATAAGCGAGTCCATCCGACTCCAAGAGGCAATGCATCAAAGCGCGGATCGTAGCCTCAATCACGATCGGAATACTCCTCTGCAACATAGGCGTTGCAGCCGTGTAAATCAGCATTTTGAATAATTTGGCAAGTCATGAAGAGAGATAACAATAAAGATTACTAACACTATGCAATTTTGGCTGTGGGGCTAGTTTCATCATTTTACGAAAAGCCAGGTTTTCCCTACTACAATGGACTTGCTTGCAAATACTACAAAATTGTTGGTAGTTATTGAGATGGTTCCACCAACCAATGTCTCATTCCCAAATTATTAAGTCATAACCCCTCAATTAATTTATTAATTACAATGTTGAGATTTCGAATACTTCCAAGTTCGAGGCTCAAATTGTAGTAACGAGACAGCTGTCGATTAGATCTTTTCTCTGCGAGGTTTCGCGCTTTACCCAAGAATCGTTCCCTCCTTTTAAGTCTTAGCACTTCATAGTGTTTGAAAGGCAGGACGACGAAACAAGGGTCTTAGAAGAGTTCCTCTCACCTTCTGCGGTACCCATCCAATCCTACACGTTCTTCTACATCTCGTGCACCGTCCGGCGAGTCACAACTAGGGTTGACAAGCGAGCCCATAATGGCTTGCGGCTGCCTGATAGCTTCGGTCAATGGGGTATACATCCATCTCTTCATGGCTGGTGAAGCTTTCCGCAAAGATGTCATGGCACTTCTCCATGCATCCGTAACAGGGTTCTCAGTGCGAAATCATCCTCCACCCGATGAGTGAATTTTGAAGTCCATCTTGTAACTTGAAGTTCATGGGGTTGTCATCATCTTGACTCCCACATCTCCTTATGAATTCACTCAACCAACCCGATCTGAGCATAGCAAAATAAACTACTTCGTCGGGTCATGGTAACAAGAAATTGGTTCATCCTACCTCATGATACTACTCAGAACATAACTAAATTTCAACTCTGCATGCATGGTGGGAGGTATAATTCTAATGCAATAAATCATAGGTATAGTAAAGAAACATGATCAATGACTTGCCTTGCGTGATCCTGTAAGCTAGGGACTAAATGTTAACAAGCTTAGCACTCGGAAATTCTCAGAGACAAACAATAATCACAATAAGCATACAACATATGATCACTTACATAACACATAGTAATATGAAACACACAAACAAAAGAATCTTGATAGTGACCAAATTGGCCAATCGGTAATCTACAACCATCCGATCCGTACCATCCTTCTTCTTGTGAAGGGGGGAGCAAGCCCATGGAAATGAACTAGGACGGATGAAACCCTTTGCAAGGACTCATCGAGTTGTTTCTTAAGTTCAGCTAGTTCTGGGGTGCCATCTTATAAGGTCTTCTAGAGATTGGGGCGGTTAGGGAATAAGATCTATCACGAACTTCGACATCCCATCGGTGGAACACTGGCGTTCTTCGAGAAAAGACATCCAGGAAATCACGGACTACGGGAATATCTTGAGAGTGGAAGGGGTTTGCATTTAAGGAGTAAGTGGCGCTTAGACACTCGGGTTAAAACATCCTTTGTTTTGCCCGAAGGATGGGTAAGTTGAGCAGTTCTAGTAGAGCAATCAATCTTAGCATAATGGGCTGACATCCGGTCCATACCCAAGATGATGTTTATGTCAGAGGACTTGAGAGCTATTAGAGCGAGAAAAGACTAATGCAATAGGCAAAATTTCATTCCCATGACTTATTCTAGAGGTTTGCCATCTAGAACCGAGAGTTTAATTTCCATGGAGGTAGGCATGTCACGAGAATGTGGTGTTGTGCTGTCGAGCATAGCTCTGAGAAATAAATGAATGAGATGCTCGGTATCAAAGAGAGCGATTGCGGATGGCAATTAACAAGAAAGCGTGCGAGGGCGGCGTTGGGATCCTCATAGGTTTCTTGGCGAGAGACATAGTTGACATGGCCACGGCGGTGCCAACTGGCTTAGCATGGGGCACTCTTTCTGGCGGCTGGCAGCGACCAGCAGACTTTCAGCTTGATTGGGGTTGTTAGGGACACTCTCGAGATATAGTGGCCCGTCTCTCCACATTTGAAGCAAGTGATCACATTTGGCCGTGGAGCAGCACTAGCAGTTGGACCTCCATATGTCTTGGGTGGAAAATACGGCTGGTTGGGTGAGGCGCCTCGAAGGATGGCCTCGGGGTGTACACAGGGTGGTAGAGCGTATTTGGAACCCAAACGGCGCTTACAGGATCGAGCGGATGGCGATCAGAATCACGGATGTGCTTGCGTGAAGCCTCGAAATCAGATCACGCGATCTCGTGCTATAGCCTTATTGACTAACCGGAAGAGGAGCACTCATGCGAGCGGGAGATCTCGGCGTAACTTCGGGCTAAGTCCCTTCACGGAACCTCGCCTGCTTCTTAGCATCGGTAGAAACTTCTTGGGAGCATAGCGTGCTAACCTCCCAAATTCGGCTGTGAAGCATCCTTTGTCGATTGCCTTGGGTGAAACGCAAAATTCCTCCGTTTGCGGTCCATAAGACCTACGGAATATGGTGCTCACGGAATGGCTGCAAATTCATCCCAAGTTGTAACTTGTCCAGCGGACGCATAGCCTCATAATTTTCCACGAGAGACTGGCGGGGCCTTCCGGATGATAGGCGGCAAAGATAACTTTATCGGCCTCCTCAGCCATTGGCGGAGCGCAGCTTGTGGTGGATCTTGCGGAGCCAATCATCTGCGTCGAGTGGCTCGGCAGACATTTGAATTTTGGAGGATAAAGCTTGCGAAATCATTGAGTGAAACCGCATCGTTTCTTGGCTGGCGTGCTGTGTTTTGTTCAATCCGCTCCAATAAGCGGTTGGTTTCGCGCTTATTAGATTACCTTCGACATCACCTCGGCCAAAAGATGGCGGTTGCGCAGATTCACATTTCGGCTGCTGGCTTCTCCTGCTCTGCAGGAGCAGCAGGAGTATTTAAGTGTTGACCATCTGGGAGACAAAGCAAAGGTTTAAACCAGGATGGCAGAATTTAACAAGGAAGTGCGGAAGGTAATGGACAGCATGGAATGCAAAGATGTTCATCCGTATGACATGGTAATATAAAACTGCCATATATATATATACCATCGGTCATACACACCATTCATAGTTTAGTACAAGCCTGACGAGTACAACTATAAGGAAAGGCGTTACATCTCACGGAAGCATTCCAACTCCTATACATTATTTTTCTACACTTCGGAATGATACACTAAGTATTATTCCACGAGTCACGCGAGGCGGTGGAAATACAACTAATACCATACTAGGAATACTACTACTATCTCGAGGCAGCTCCATAGTAGTCCTCATAAAAGTCACCACCAGACACGAGAGTGGAACATGATCGTCCGAGGCAGCAGACAATCATGTGGGGCACATGGACCATAAGGACTCGGATGTGGCCGTGGACCAACAAGCGGTGGCGAAGCAAGGCCCGAGGAGGAGTGATGCCTCCAACCTCCGCCGCTCCATGAAGTCTGGCAGACTACGCCGCACAGTACAAGTCTCATGTCCATACATCCAAGCACTGCAGTGCAAACCTAGTCGAGTAGCCAGGTGGTCGAGAGCGGGCATTAAAACAGCTCCATCACATGAGGCCGGTTCTCACGGTCCTTGTCCTCCGGCAACTTCGATAGTAGTGCGAAGGTGAGTCCTCATGGGATGCATCATCCTGTACAACCCACGAAGGTAGCCATGCGCCCAGGGAAGAATCTTTGGCATATAGCGAAATCGGTGTTGCTCAAAAGCAGATCACAGCTCGAATAATAGTCATCATGGAATAGGCTGCATCTTATCGAGACATTCCAATAGTGATTCGAGCCCATAAGAACAGTGAAGTGGCTCGATAGCTCCGGGATAGGATGGATAAATCCGGACCGTGCATAGAGTATTGGCTTTGATTGAAATCCTGAAACTGCTCCTCGACGGTATATTGAGGATACCATCGATAACCAGCCTCAATCATCACCCTAACCAACATGGCCGTGTGACCGCACACATCAATGCAGCAGTCAGGCGATTCACTTGGATTACAGGGCAGGTGGCCATGTCACAACACAGCCATAATGCAAAGGCATTAAATTTCTAGGGAAAATCGGGCAGCATAACATACATAAATGCTCCAAATCAGATTTGAGACATTCAGAAACAGATTGCAAAACCACTCAACAACATCATATCAAGGTTACGGTTCAAATGATAGCATACTAAAATTTAGTAACCTTGGGCGAGGATGTAACCAACAATCCTATAAGTTACTACGGATTAGTAACACGTGAACTGATAGAGAGAGAAAAGCTAGTCCTATACCCCGTTGAATGAGAGAGGATGATTTCGGATCGGAGGGCATAAGGTAAAGAGGTAAAAGAGCCTTCGTTCCCTCACAATCAATTCCCCTACATATAACTAAAGCATTTCTAGACTCAACTTGACCAGTTTGGCTTAGCGAACCTACAGACAGCCACACTTTACTGATGTAGCTATCGGGACCCGATTCAAGTCACATCGACCTAGCTGGTAACACCTCATATCACTTTGCGGCCTCCGCACGGTATTCCCAGGTTGTCGCCTTACCATGGCCGGGACCGTTTAGCCTTTTGGCTCACGTATATGATAGTGTCGCTAGCATCCACATGACAAGAACCGGGCCGACATGGCTGATCGTGAACCCAAGCGGCACTAACCTATAGGGACGAGGCATACATGAAATCACTTGAGCATGTCGGTCATCGCGTATGAACTTCGGCTGTGCTGTGGAGCTAACAGGACTCCGTATCCCGAGCTGTAGCAGGCTAAGCGAGGACTCCGAAGTATCACCGCGTGACATTTCCCGAAGGAGAGACATAAAGGCGAAATGAATCACATGCCGGCGATCAAGTGTCCAAGCGGTAGTCTTTGGGCTAGCGAGGACTCCGGTGAGCAGAACATGGCGGACTACTATCGCTCGAAGCACGAGACTACATTTCCCCATATGAGAGGCTGCCAAGGATAAACAACTAGTTTGTGGGATCCCTCATACCAAGCATTTCAATCATACCGCATAATATACCCGATGTGAGTAAATACAACAAGGCATCACAACAAAACTCTACAACTCAAGTACTTTATTTAGAGGCTCAGAAGAGCCATACATAACATAGTCATACAGGTAGGGTCACATGACCCAACACTCAAATCATACAATCATACAAGCACATGCGGAAGCAAACTAGTCAGATCACAGACTCTAGAAAGAAAGAAAGCTTGTTGGAGCCTTTCTATCTACAATGGCCCTTCACAAGTCTTAGATGCGCCACACAGGTGGCTAGCTTACTAAATCGTGAAGTCAACATCTACATAGAATCCGTCGGAGGGTAGTATAGTCCTCTGAAAAATATTGATTAAGCAAACATGAGTACAAAAGTACTCAGCAAGTCTTACACAGAATCCTATCATACATGCACATTCTCAAGGAAGGAGGTGGAGTTATTTCAGAACAAGCCAGCTTTGACTCTTGGCTAAGCTATCCTCGTGACACACTTTGTAAAACATTTTGTCGTACGCAAGTCCACTAATCACCATCACAATACTCCACCGTGGATCCTCTCTCGTCATCCAGAGAGAGCATCCACGATACTCACACTTATCTTGAGGCTTTTAGTAGTATCCATTTACTTGTCTATGAAGTGATATAGGTAACCGAAGTCCTTCTCAAGTGGACACGGACTATTCGAATAGATCATATTTAACCTGCGGGGTATGCTTCTTCACACGCTCTCACCACTTATAAATGCGTTTACGACGATGTACTCAGCAACCTTCAGCGGAAGCCCAGCGTGGGTGTCGGCCACAGCCTACCTAAACACTCAAGTCCCTAGTCCGGTTTATAGCCTATTCGGGTTCCATCCATGAGAGTCCGGCGAGGTTTCCCATACAGCCCGACGATGTGTGCGGGGTTCCCGAGATACCAAGCGGACACTTTCGGTTTGCGAGACCCAGTGCCTACCGCTAACACAACCCACCCCTAAGGTCAGCGTTGCGTCGGCCCCAGACATACTACAAACACGAAACTACTTGCAACTCCGGACTATGAACAGAGGGTGGTTAAGAAGGAGAGGTCCATTGGTTTGAGCCCAATGCGTGGTAGTAGCTAGTTCATGGATCACAAACCGAGATCTCAGTTCTTAAGTTCGGCTTCAATGAAACAACCCACCATGTACTCCTACATGGCCTCTCATCGATACCTTTACCAAATCGTGTTCAACACTTTCACTCTCGAACCAACACAACCTTTCCTCCAGTTCATCATCCCGATGGGCAGACACGACACAACTCTAAGCATAGCAAGCATAGCATGGTAGGAATCACAAACATGGCTCAATCAACTCCTACACATACTAGTGGGTTTCATCTAATTCTGTGCAGCAATGCAAGTCATGCAAAGGAAGTGGGTTCAACTACCATGACACCTAGCAGTTGAATCGCGTTGTCTTAATGATGTGATGAAGCGGCGAGAACATGGGTTTGTATCGAAATGATCAATGAATTGCTTTTGATGGAGCTGGGGTGAAGAACTGCCCTTGGATGGGTAATCGAGGTTATCTTGAGGCGAGAACCTATCATGAAAACACACCAAAATAAACATACAAACAATATGCAACAATATGATGCATGCTATGACATGGCAATATGGATGTGTGTTGGCCTAATGCAGATTGAAGGGACGGGGATGAACTCATTTGAATCAAAGGTTCAAATGATAGCTCATTGAGTTAGTCCTAATGGTGCAAAATCTTAATCTGGTTATTCAGCATAGTTAACTTGTTTTAACATGCATGAAACCTGTACCAATGGATAGAGTGTATTTTTCGATAATTTTCATATATAAATCTTTGCATTTGGAGTTATAGAATAAAAGTTATAAGCATTTGAAATTTGAATTATATTCGGAATTTATTATATAAAATAATCCCAGAATTTGAATTAATCTTCGGCATGAGGTCGAAATTGGCGTGGGGAGGTCAGCATGGTGTCGTCCAGGTCAAACTGACCAGTGGGACCCGCATGTCGAGAGTAGTTTAAACTAATTAATTTAATTAGAACTAATCCTAATTAGTTTTAGCTGGAGGGCCCACATCATTGACTGAAGATAGTCGGCAGGGCCCCAGGTGGAGTCAACTCACGGCGTCTAGCCGCTTGGCCGAGGCAGGGCAGTAGAACAAGTGCTTTTGCACTTTCCGGGCTCCAAATGGGCCTTGAGGAGCACCTACGTGAAGTTGGAGGTGAGCAGCGGTTAGTGGTGGAGTTAGCTTAGGTGGGATGGCGGAGTGGGCGCCCGGCGGCCAATCGAAGCCGACGACCGAGCTCGACCATCGGCAGGTTGGAGTAGGAGTGCTCGGCGTGTGCAGGAAGTGCATAGCTGGCCCGAGCGCAACCCGGTGAGTCACGATGGGCAGAGAGTGGCGTGGCCGTTAAGTGGCGAAGCTCGTCGGCTGACGAACTCAGCGGCCAGTGGAGTTCGAGTGATCACTTGGCGGCTCGTGGTGGGGCCTGAGGAAGAGGATGGAGGGATGGAGGGTAGCCCGGGCTCGGCTGAACCTGTGGAGAACCTCGTCGGAGGTGGGGCGGTCGATCTGGCGGCTGACGGCGATGGGATCTCCGTGGCCCTGAGCTCGGTCGAGGTCGAGTGGTAACCTCGGGGTGCTTAAGCGAGGGGATTAGGCTAGCTAGAGGTAGCAGGGGTCTGGCGGAGCTGACTAGACATAGCGGGGAGGGTATGAGCGGCGGAGAACGCTGCGCGTCGACGGTGGCAGCGTCGGCGATGGCGTCGGCCGAGTTGAGGACGGCCGAGAGAGAGCGAGGCAGGGGAAGTCGAGGTCGTCGGCGGGGTAAAGGCTGACGAGCCGTGGGTGAGATCGGTGCGGCTGACGGTGACTGACGAGCTAGGTAAGCGGCGCCCTGCGCTCGCCCGCCCGACACCAGGCTGCTGCTGGCGAGCCAACAGCTGTTGGCCGGCAATTTCTGAGGCTGAGCGGCGGTGGGCGATCGCCAGCTGACAGTGAAGCTTTCTCTTTTTAGTCTTTTCTATTTTACTGCAACTCTGTTAGGGTTTTAAAAATACCAAAACTATTTCAAAAATTACCAAAATGCTCACGGTCACTTGTTGGAATATTCCCAACATGAAACATTTTAGTTTTGACAATTTTGAACATTTAAAATATTTTCATAATTTGAAATGCTCATTTCAAAAACTTGTGATTAAATCTAGAACCCTTAGGTGACCTAGAAAATGGTACACCTCCTTTGACATGGGTCCTGAACCCAAACAAAGAGGATGGAACATTTTGAAGGGCATTCAGTTCATTGAAATAATTTTTTAGTAAACCCTAGTTCTTTTAAGGGGGGTGTTACAGGGGTTCTGCCTTCCCATTTCAAATTCAGATGAAATTTAAACATGATGTACACCCCTATTCATGGTCTATCAGGGATGTGACAAATAATCAAAGTTCAATCACACCTGAATTTATTACCGATTCTCATATCGAGTCTTTATTACAAATAGAATAAATTAGGCGAAGAGCCCGACTCATGAGAAATAACTAAAAGTAAAGGCTGGCAGGCGTGAAGAATAAGCGAGTCCATCAGACTCCAAAGGGCAATCGATCAAAGCGCGGATCGTAGCCTCAATCACTGATCGGAATACTCCTACGCAACATAAGGCGTTGCGGTAGTGTGAATCAACATTTTGAATAATTCTGGCAAGTCATGAGAGAGAATAACAATAAAGATTACTAACACTATATGCAATTTGGGCTGTGGGGCTCTAGTTTCATCATTTGCGAAAAGCCAGTTTTCCCTACTACAATGGACTTGCTTGCAAATACTACAAAATTGTTGGTAGTTATTGAGATGGTTCCACCAACCAATGTCTCATTCCCAAATTATTAAGTCATAACCCCTCAATTAATTTATTAATTACAATGTTGAGATTCCGAATACTTCCAAGTTCGAGAGCTCAAATTGTCCGTAGCAAGTAGGGACCTGACTGTCGATTAGATCTTTTCTCTCACGAGGTTTGCGCACTTTACCCGCAAGAATCGTTCCCTCCTTTTAAGTCTTACGCACTTCATAGTGTTTGAAGGCAGAGACGAGCAAACAACAGGTCTTAGAAGAGTTCCTCTCACCCTTGCGGTACCCATCCAATCCTACCGTTCTTCTACATCTCGTAGCACCGTCCGGCCCAGTCACAACTAGGGTTGACCAAGCGAGGCCCATAATGGCTTGCGGCTGCAGGGTAAGCTTCCGGTCAATGGGGTATACATCCATCTCTTCATGGCTGGGTGAAGCTTTCCATAAGATGTCATTGCACTTCTCCATGCATCCCGGCCAACCATTGAGGTTCTCGGGGTGCCCGTCAACCGTCCTCCACCCGATGGTGAATTTTGAAGTCCATCTTGTAGCTTGAAGTTCATGGGGTTGTCATCATCTTGACTCCACATCTCCTTATGAATTCACTCAACCAACCCGATCTCTGAGCATAGCAAAATATTCTACTTAGTCCCGGGTCATGGTAACAAGGGGTTGGTTCATCCTACCTCATGATACTACTCAAGAACATAACTTCAAATTTCAACTGCATGCATGGTGGGGAGGTATAATTCTAATGCAAATAAAATCATAGGTATTGTAAAGAAACATGATCAATGACTTGCCTTCGGCATGATCCGTCAGCTAAGGACTCGTGGTAACAAGCTTACGCACTCAGGAAATTCTACGAGACAAACAATAATCACAATAAGCATACAACATATGATCCACTTACATAACAGCATAGTAACATAACACACACAAAACAAGCGAATCAAAACCAAAAGGCTCAAGAAAAACCAACTCAAAGTTTTCCTACTTCAAGCAACAACTAAAAATAGTTTTACATAACAAAAATTTCTTAACAGAACCTAAGCATGGGTTTATGCTACCTAATGAGAAAAGAATTCATCAAGCAACTAGTAGCAAAAGAATCACCTTAAAATCTATTATAAAACTCCTATTAGGCCTAAAGCAAATTCTAGTGGGAAAAATAAAATAAAAGTTTTATTTATTATAAATAAAAGTTCATGCTCTAAAGTTACAGAAACTAACCTAGAATAATCTATCACATAGGAAAAATAAATTTATTTGCTAATTAAAACAATAGGAAAAGCAGTAGCTAGTTAATTAATTAAGAATAACATGATTCTGATTAAAACTATTTTTTTATTAATCCTAAAATGCCCAAATAAATTCCTACGGTTGGGCAATGTCATAAGAAAGTTGTGACAAAACCATCACTAAAAATAATTTTCTAACTCTTTTATAGCAAATTACTATTCAAAAAAGTAAAGCAATTAAATGATATTAAATTTTCAAATATGAAACTATAAAATGTAAAACAGAAAACGAAAAAATAAAGAAAAAGCGGAATAATTTGCCTATCTATAAACTTGCATAATATAACTAAACTACGCGCATGGTAATAAGCACGCTTATTGGTCTAACTTAACCTAACTAAAACCAAAATAAGCTTGAATAAAACAGTTCACTAAACCTAAACCTAATAAACCATACCCCTTGAGAGTTCTAATCTCGCCGTTGAACTTAGATCGGACGGCCGGCGGGAACAGTTGACTTACGATGAGCGGCAATGACAGCTCGACTCGGCGAGGTGCTCTCCAGTGGCTCAGGTGGTCGGGGCGTCGGGCGGAGAGGTCGGCGGCCTTGGCAGCTGAGGTCCGAGTTGGTGGAGTCGGGTGAGCTCGGGGAGGCTGAGGCGGCAGTCAGGGGTTAATGGCGGCGGCGGCTCGGTTGCTCCGGCAGCGCGTCTGGCGAAGGAGAAAATCGAGCGCGGCGAGGCGAAGCAGTGTAGCGGGTATATATAGGCGAGGTCCTCGACTTGGGCGAGGCAGCCTTGGCGAGAGTTAGCGGATCCGGATCTCGGGATCGGCGTGTTAGCGTGAGCGAGGAGGCAGCCGGGTGAGGTCCACCCGTCAGTGAGTGAGGGAGGAGCAGATTCATCGATCGACCCGGCTGGAGAGCTTCAGGCCTTGGAGGTCGGTCGGCTCGGCGTGGGCGGCGTGTTGTGGCGCACAACTGAAGCTGGGCAGATTAGGTGGGCTGCCAGTCTTTGTTGGGCGATCGGCTGGCATTTGGCCTTTGGGTCTTTTCTTTTCCATATTTTTTTGAAAATAAAACGGAGAGAAAATATATAAAATATAAATATTTTATATAGGACATATATATATCAAAATGATCGAGGGAATATTCCTATCATTTGAACATTTTTCGAGGGAAAAATCAAACTTTATAAAAATCATTTTTCAAAATTCCAAATAAAACTCAAATTTGAATTCAAACTTTTGGCAATGTTTTTCCTCTGATATTTTTGGAGTGTCATGTTTACTCCTCTCATACTTTATCTCAAGTATTTATCAGGCATAGTTTTTGAAATGATTTCCACTTGCCAAAATTTGAATTCAAATGCCAACAACTCCAAAACCTCACGAAACTTCAAATGTCACTCAAATTCAAACAGAATGCATAGATGCTTAGCTATAATTGTAAAACATTCCAAATAGGAAATTTGGGATGTTACAAACCTACCACCTTAAGATGAATCTACGCCCTCGAGATTGGGTTATAACTAACAAATAGGTGCGGGTGGTCTCGGAGGAGGTCTTCTTCTCGCTCCCGGTGGCTTCCTCTTGGAGTGATGACTCCAGCGGCTGCTTAACTTGATGATCTTTTTGCGGGTGACTCTTATTCATGATCTAGAAATTCGGACGGGTTTCTCCTTATAAGTCGAGATCCTTTGTCAAGCTGTATGGCCTCTAGAGGAACTTGTGTCTCTCAACGGAATATCGGCCATGTCGGCATGACACTTCTTCATGAGAAACATGGAAGACATCATGAACTCCGGACAATCCTTAAGGCAATTCCAACTTGTACAACTTCTCCACGGCGTTCGAGGATTTTGTAGGGGCCAATGAATGAGGTGCTAACTTTCCTTTGACACAAACCTCTTGATTCCACGAAGTGAGGGACACACGAAGATATGCTGGGTCTCCGCTTAGTAAGTTACTTCCTTGCGTTCTTGTCGGCATAACTCTTACGTCTCATTGAGCTATCTTGAGCCTATCTCGAATCAGCTTGACTTTCTCTTACGAATCTCTGATAAGATCGGAACGAAAAGTGTTCGATCTCAACACCATCCACAGCAATGGTGTTACACACCTTCCGTAGTAGAGAGCTTGAAAGGGCCATCTTGAACTGATGCAGTAAGCTTTGTTGTATGAAAACTCTGCGTATGGTAAATTATCATCCCAGCTAGACCCATAGTCTAGCACACAAGCTCTCAACATGTCCTCGAGAATCTGGTTGACTCTCTCGGTCTGTCCATCATCTGCGGATGAAAAGCATCTTGAACTCCAGCCTCGTACCCAAAGTTTCATGCAATGATTCCAAAACTTTGAGGTAAATTGTGTTCCTCTATCGACACGATACTCCTCGGAACTCCATGCAGACATCGATCCTGGTCATGTATATCTTGGCTAACTTAGCACTGGTATAGGTAGTCTTCCAGGGAATGAAGTGAGCTACCTTGGTCAATCGATCAACCACTACCGAGATGGAATCATAACTTTGAGCGAGTCTGGGTAATCTGTGATAAAATCCATTCCAAGTTTTTCCCATTTCCAATCGGGGAATCGGCAAAGGTTGAAGTAACCCTGCTGGCTTCGATGTTCTGCCTTTACTCGTTGGCAAACATAGCATCTGCTCAAATGCGTGCGGCAATATCCTTCTTCATACACTGTCACGAAACTTTCCTTCAAATCCGGGTACATCTTGGTATTCAGGGGTGAATAAATCTGAGTGAATCATGAGCCTCTTGAAGAATTAGCTTCCTGAGTTAGGGATCATTGGGCACATAAATCGGTCCTCGAACCATATAGCTCATTATTCATCCTACGGAACCCTTTAGCTTTTCCTTCATTCATCTTTTCTTTATCTCATCAATTTCCTTGTCGACTTGGAAGCTACGAATCCTTCGGCCAAAGTGGTGAACTTCGAGTTGCAACATATCCTCTCGGAACTATCTCCGATCGGAGATCTACGAGATCATCGACTAACTCACTGGGGTAATCCTCACCGCTATAGAGTATTCACATAACTCTTACGGCTCAAAGCATCTGCTACAACATTAGCTTTACAGGTGGTAATGCAATCTCATGTCATAGTCCTTGATTAACTCTAGCCATCTCCTGCTGCTTAGGTTCAACTCTTTCTGCGTGAAAATATACTTCAAGCTCTTGTGATACTGTGTAAACATCACTAGCGGTTCCGATGAGGAAATGTCTCCAGTCTTGAGTGCATGCACTCTGTTGCTAACTCCAAATCATGTGTGGCATAATTCATCTCGTGAGTCGTCGCTATTTGGAGGTATAAGCTACAACTTTTCCTTCACACATGAGTACTCCTCAGAGTCCACGGCAGAAGCGTCACAATATACTGGTAATCCTTGTGTATATGTCAGTAAAATCAACCTTTGGGGCTGTAACCAAGCGTTTCTTCAATTCCTGAAGCGGCTTCACAATCCTCGGTCCAAATGTACTTGGCTTCCTTCTTCAACAGCTCGGTCATGGGCTTGGCAATCTTGAGAAGTTCTCAATAAACCTCCGATAATATCCTGCGAGTCCAGAAAACTGCGGATCTCCTTGGTGAGGTGGGCGGCCTTGTCGGTGGTGATTCAACCTTGGCGGGAGTCAAGCTGCTATTCCTTCTCTGAAATAACATGTCCAGAAATCCGACTTCCTTCAGCCAAAATTCACATTTGCTGAACTTGGCATACAATTGATGTTCTCGAAGTTTCTCGAACTAGGCGCAAATGTTCCTTATGCTCTTCCTCGCTCTTGGAGAAAATCAGTATATCATCGATGAACACCACGACAAACTTGTCCAGATATTCCATAAATACCTTGTTCATCAAATTCATGAAGTATCAGGGGCATTAGTCAATCAAATGACATGACGGTATACTCATATAAACCATACACAGTAGTGAATGCTGTTTTGGGTATATCCTTTTCACGGATCTTCAGCGGTGATACCTGATCGAAGATCGATCTTGGAGAATACTTTGGCTCCAACTAGCTGATCAAATAGATCATTAATCATCGGCGGAGGTACTTGTTCTTGATGGTCACGTCGTTCGTGACGATAATCCTAACCATTCTCAAGGTTCCATCCTTCTTCTCTACCAAAAGGCGGGGCTCCCCAAGGTGATGAGCTTGGCGAATATATCCCTTCTCCATAACTCATTAATTTGGTTCTTGATCTCTTTCAAATCGTTGGGAGGCATCCGATAGGGTCTCTTGGATATTGGGGCTGTCGCGCAATAACTCAATCGGAAATTCAATGTCTACATCGGTGGCATTCACAGTAATTCCTCAGGAACACATCGGAAAATCTTGCACTCTTGGCACTTCCTCTGAACAACTCCGTGAGGAATTCACGATTCTTCATCGGCTATGCACGGATACATACTTGATCCTCTTACGCTCCGGGGTGGTGGCAGAATCGACTTCTTGAGCACGGTCTATGTTTCCTTCAAACTTCGTCAACCAATCCATGCCTAGGATTACATCCAAGGTGCAGGGTTTCCAATACTATGAGTCTGCGGAA
Source organism: Aegilops longissima (assembly GCA_021605205.1). Lineage (NCBI taxonomy): Eukaryota > Viridiplantae > Streptophyta > Magnoliopsida > Poales > Poaceae > Aegilops > Aegilops longissima. Next base: position 31,487 of record JAHIAM010006850.1, read on the forward strand.
ATTTATGGTTTCCGATGTTGAGGTTGCATGACAGCCTAAGCCTGCCATCATTTCTCCTCCTCCTGGGCCCGGCGAAGGGGGCTTCTAAGAGTTTTAGTGGGCAACCCATACTTTTCCACAACTACCCTTGATATGAATGAATCGTTGCACCAGAATCAAAAGTACCAATCTGAGCGTGAATTCAATAAAAACTTACCAACCACGATTCTGCGGCTGATCATAGGCGTCCTCCGTCAATGTGGTTCACACGACACGAGGAAAGGTTGGGCTTCTTGGCTGAGCTTCCATTGCCGTTTCCATTCCTCTGCTTGGCCTCCGGGCGATCGGTGGCATAGTGCCACTGTTACGGCACTTGAAGCAGGTGATGATAGACTCGGATCCTTGAACGAGGCGGGGCGATGCTGGTTGCCATTGCCGTTTCCATTTCCATTTCCATTGCACGACTTGTTGTCTTGGTTGCGGTTGTTCCCATTTCCTCCATGGTTATGTCCTCCATGGTTGTGATGGGTATGCCCTCGAGTATGGGGCATATCGGGGCCTTCTGAGCTCGAGTTGTACTTCCCTGGCTGTACTTCCGCTGCGACTATCAATCTACTGCTGCTTGCCTTCAAGTATGGTGGCCTTGTCTACCAGCTCACAGTAGTTGGTGAAGGTAGCCACCATAAGCGCATACCGGCTCGTCATTGAGTCCCTCGAAACTTTTCCTGCTGCGGCATCGGTGGCCACATCATCCGGGGCATAGCGAGCTAACCTTTGAACTCATCCACCTCTGCCCCTGATGCGGTTCCCCTGGCGTAAGTTCTTGAAACTCCGCTTCTTGAGACTCATGGCTCCGGCTGAAACATGGCGGTGCGGAAGGCCTCTGGGAACTGATCCCGTGATGGTGGCGATGGGATAAGTGGTGTAGTTCTCCCACCAGAAGCTGCAGGTCCATCAAGTTGATGTCGCAACAAGCGCTTCTACGCTGTCAGGTGCATCCAACGGTGATTAACTCTCTTCCGACCTTGCGGAGCCAATCGCCGACACTGTCGTTTCGGTCTTTGCTAGAGAACCTTTGGCGGATTCAGCCTTAGAATCGAGTCAAGTTGTCAACGAGGGGATGGTGGTGGTGGATTGTTGTTGTTGTTGTTGTTACGATTACGAATGAGCATACGCATGAGGGCATACTGCTGCTTTGGATCAGCTGGGTGAGCTCCGGCGGAAAGTTGAGACCGAGGTCACGTCTCGGAGGCATCTGGTGTTTTGGAGTGGATGAGAAAATTAGAATAGAACAATGGTCTAATGAAATATCACTACCCATATGAATGCACAATCATAAACACACCAATCATTTATTCAATCCACTCAAACATGGTTCAATCTTGGATTACAAAATCTCACGACTAATCGAAAATAATGGCCTAAGCGATGATGGAAAAAGTAAAATAACATGGTGAGTGACTAAATGTCTTCATCAATAATCCTTGCGTCCTCAGTGCGATGTCCTCCGGTGTGGTGTCCTCTGTTGCGGCGCCTCCTCTTGCGGCTTTCTCGGTGGAGCTCCTTCATAATCCTGATCATTGCTCACGAGAGGGTCCGTCATCTCCTTTCGGAAAAGGTCTTCTCCCAAGTCCATCTTTTCCTCTAATCGGCAACCTTCATCTTGGTCGTCGACTCTCTCCATGAAGTCGCGATTTCTTCCTCATGGTCAAGGAAGTCTGCGTGTGCCTTCTCCTCCAGGTTCGATTCACGGAACAACAGCCTCCTGTGTACCTTGAGTTCTGGTGATGCGGATCTCCCGTTTCTGAGGAGACACTCCAGTCTTGGACATATGAAAGAATGGTGTCGTCCTCTCTGATCTGAGGATGATATCTCCATTCCTTGCTCTGCGAGAAACCATGGCGAGTCGATGGATCGAGCTCGGCCTGTACTCTTCTGGAGATGTCCAAGTGCGATATATCGCCATGTCTCTTCGAGGATCGGTTGAAATCGGTAAACTCAAAGTCAATAGGCTCTGTATGTCCTCCGAAGGTTCTCCCTGGAATGTGCACCTCGATCACAGCGGGTATCCGTCGGAGAGTGCATTAGTAGGCTTCCCGTTGATCGAGGCAGAGCAATCTTCAGCTTCTTCACGATCTGGACCAGCTTCTGCCGAAGGCATCGTCTCATCTGGTATGCAAAACTCCGGTAACAAAGCTGGGGTGAACTTCGGCCATCTAGAATGTTGAAAATCGGAGAGAAGTCAGAAATGAGCAGGGAGAATTACAGAATGATAAGGATATCAAATAAATAGTCTCTTCCTATGGCTTTCCGATCCTAGGGGTTCGTCCTCACGGTGACGTGTGCTCGATACCATCTCTGTGCGCACCGACCCAAAATCGGTCAAGTCTCGTACATGCATGCCATCCCAAGATCATCTTTGGCACTCACATTACATTGATGAAATAATCAAAGTTCAATCACACTGAATTTATTACGATTCTCATATCGAGTCTTTATTACAATAGAATAAATTGAGCGAAACAACTCATGAAAATAAACTAAGTAAAGCTGCGAGCGTGAAGAATAAGCGAGTCCATCCAGGCTCAAAGGGCAATCGCCAAGCGCGGATCGTAGCCTCAATCTGATCGAATACTCCTCGCAACATAAGGCGTTGCAGCCGTGGAAGTCAACATTTTGAATATCTGGCAAGTCATGAAGAGAATAACAATAAAGATTACTAACACTATATGCAATTTGGGCTGTGGGGCTCTAAGTTTCATCATTTTGCGGAAAAGCCATTTTTTCCCTACTCTGATGGACTTGCTTGCAAATACTACAAAATTGTTGGTAGTTATTGAGATGGTTCCACCAACCAATGTCTCATTCCCAAATTATTAAGTCATAACCCCTCAATTAATTTATTAATTACAATGTTGAGATTTCGAATACTTCCAAGTTCGAGAGGCTCAAATTGTAATGTAGCGGGGACCGAGCTAATCGATTAGATCTTTTCTCTGCGAGAGGTTTACGCACTTTACCCATAAGAATCGTTCCCTCCTTTTAAGTCTTCGCACTTCATGGTGTTTGAAGGCAGGAATGAGCAAACAGGGTCTTCGAAGAGTTCTCTCGACCCTCTGCGGTACCCATCCAATCCTCTAGTTCTTCTACATCTCGTAGCACCGTCAAGCGAGTCACAACTAGGGTTGACCAAGCGAGCCCATAATGGCTTGCGGTACGCATGGTAAGCTTCGGTCAATGGGGTATACATCCGTCTCTTCGTGGCTGGGTGAAGCTTTCCGCAAGATGTCATGGCACTTCTCCATGCATCCCGGCCAACCACTGGGTTCTCCAGGGTGCCCGTCAACCGTCCTCCACCCAGTAGTGAATTTTGAAGTCCATCTTGAGCTTGAAGTTCATGGGGTTGTCATCATCTTGACTCTCACATCTCCCTTATGAATTCACTCAACCAACCCCGTCTACGAGCATAGCAAAATAAACTACTTCGTCCCGGGTCATGGTAACAAGGGGAATTGGTTCATCCTACCTCATGATACTACTCAAGAACATAACTTCAAATTTCAACTACTGCATGCATGGTGGGGAGGTATAATTCTAATGCAATAAAATCATAGGTATTGTAAAGAAACATGATCAATGACTTGCCTTCTTGATGATCCTCGTAAGCTAGGGACTAAATGGTAGCAAGCTTACGCACTCCGGAAATTCTACCGAGACAAACAATAATCACAATAAGCATATAACATATGATCACTTACATAACACATAGTAATATAAAACACACAAAACAAAGCGAATCAAAACCCAAGGAAACTCAAAGAAAAACCAACTCAAAGTTTTCCTACTTCAAGCAACAACTAAAAATAGTTTTACATAACAAAAATTTTCTTAACAGAACCTAAACATGGGTTTATGCTACCTAACAGAAAAGAATTCATCAAGCAACTAGGAGCAAAAAGAATCACCTTAAAATCTATTATAAAACTCCTATTAGGCCTAAAGCAAATTCTAGTAGGAAAAATAAAATAAAAGTTTTATTTATTATAAATAAAAGTTCATGCTCTAAAGTTACATAAACTAACCTAGAATAATCTATCACATAGGAAAAATAAATTTATTTGCTAAGTAAAACAATAGGAAAACAGTAGCTAGTTAATTAATTAAGAATAACATGATTCTGATTAAAACTATTTTTTATTAATCCTAAAATGCCCAAATAAATTCCTACGGTTAGGCAATGTCAAAACAAAGTTGTGACAAAAGAATCACTAAAAATAATTTTCCTAACTCTTTTTATAGCAGAATTACTATTCTGTCTAAATCTAAAATAAAGCAATTTTAAATAATTTTAACATGGCTAATTATATTTTCTACAGAAACTATAAGAAATTTTCAAACCAACAAAAAAATAATCACTTAAAAATATTAAGTAGATTAAAAGATATGAATTTTTCAAATCTGAAACTATTCTGTTAAAACAGAAAGAAAAATAAAGAAAAAGCAGGCCTAATGGGCCTATCTAGCGCTTAGTAATATAACTAAACTACATGCGTGGTAATAAACCGCGCTGGCCGGTCTAAACTAACCTAACTAAAACCAAAATAAGCTTGGAATAAAAACAGGTTCACTAAACCTAAACCTAATAAACCATACCCCGAGAGTTCTAATCTCACCGTTGAACTTAGATCGGACGGCGTGAGGACTGACCACCGACTGCACCGTGACTGACGGCCCAATGCTCGAGGCGGCGAGTGCTCAGGCGACTCGGTGGTGAGACGTCGGCGGAGAAGTCCGGCCGGCCTTGTGACGAGGTCGGTTGGTGGAGTCGGGTGAGCTCGGGGTGGGCGGTAATGCAGTCAGGAGGTTAATAAGCGGCGGCTCGGTTACTCAGCAAGCGCGTCTGCGGAGGAGAGGTCAGGCGGCGAGGAAAATGGGAGTCGGGGGGTATATATAGCGCGGGTCTCGACTTGGGCGAGGGAAACCTGCAGGCGTGAAGACCGGATCCGGATCTCATGAGATCGGCGGTGTGTGATTCGCGTGGCGAGTGAAGCAGCGGGTGGAAGTCCACCCGTCGGTGAGTGAGGGAAGCGCGTTCGATCGGTCGTGGTAGGAGGAGGCTTCGGTAGAGATTCGATCGGCCTCGGCGTGGGCGGCGTGGCTAGCGGCTGGCGCTTTGTGGGCAGTTCGATTGGAGCTGTGCCAGTCTTGGGCTGGGCCGGTCGGCTTGGGAGGTGCACAGGTCTTTCTTTCCATATATTTTTTTTGAAAATAAAAACAGAGAAAATATATAAAATATAAATATTTTATATAGGACATATATATATCAAAATGATCAGAATATTCCTATCATTTGAACATTTTTCAGTGAAAAATCCAAACTTTATAAAAATCATTTTCCAAAATCCAAATAAAACTCAAATTTGAATTCAAACTTTTTGCAATGTTTTTCCTCTGATATTTTTGTGTGTCATGTTTTACTCCTCTCATACTTTATCTCAAGTATTTATCGAGGCATAGTTTTGAAATGATTTCCACTTGCCAAAATTTGAATTCAAATGCCAACAACTCGAAAACTCTGAAACTTCAAATGCCACTCAAATTCAAGCAGAATGCATAGATGCTTAGCTATAATTGTAAAACATTCCAAATAGGAAATTTGGGATGTTACAATCTTCTAACCCCCCCACCGATTTTGCCACATGTACAATCTAGCAGACTCCATGGTTGAACTTAAGCATAATGCTGAAACCTCAAAACAACGGTGGTTCTCTTTTGTTCTAGAATCTTTCGTATTATAACTGCCCAAACTTTTTCTAGTTGAATTGCCATTATTTGTTTTTACTTTATGCTTTACGCACTTTAATTCCATGAAGTCATAAAATATATTAAGGGCTTCTTTGATTCAAAGGATTCTCAGCGAATTTTGGAGGATTCTAATCATTAGGAATTTTCCTATCTTGTTTGTTTGATTATTAGAATTGTAAACCATAGAATTTTCCATATGATTCATTTGCACTAGATTTCATAGGAAATATCCCATCCACTCAAACCTCTTTGAAATAATTATGTGTTTTCTGCACAATCAAACCTCCATTTCAATCACTGTAGGATTCAAGGCGACATTCCACTATAATCCCATGTTTTTCCTATTCACGCGTTCTTAGCTTTTATAAAAACCAATTTGATTTTGAATGAGATGAACTATAAGAATTAAATGAAGGGCTACATCATGCATATATGATTCGAGCTTAGCATGCTATAGTGTGGTATTTATTCATAAATTGGTTGCAAAATCGTGATCGTGCAATGCAGTGTACATTACTAGTACTTGGTATATGTACAAAACCGTAAATTAGAATACCAATGTACGCTACACAATGTCTCTCTTACAGTTCATGAAGCCACGTGGCACATGTGGAAGTGTTGTCGCGACCTCCTTGCGTGGATTGATCACATGATGGCGTCTTCTTGGTTCGAGGAAGAATGTACATGTCCTCCACGAGCCATCTTGGTACATACATGCAAGCGAAGATGTGCATGCATGCCACCATAGCACTCATTCCCTTGCGCGCTGCTGCAGTACACGGACGCAATTTTCTACAAAGATCCACCCCATGTGATAATTTGGCCGCGTGTAAAATCGTTCACTTCATTGATGGTCAATTAATAGGCGCGTATGTAAATTGAGTTAGACGTGAGGCGGAAGAAGAGACATTATTACTCCACTAGCAGCGCATGCGAGTAGTTAAATCGTGGGTTGCTAGTAGTACTTCCATTGGTCTCCTTCATATTTTGTGCCAATTTTTGGTTGTGTAGTACTTGAAATTTATGTTCCGCTCTAAACTCATGAGGGCCGTTTGAACCTCGAAACCAAAACCATCAATTAATCTTTACCATGTTCCCATCACATTCGAAAGCCTTCTCACACCTGCAGTACACGCAAACCTGAGCGTGTTCCCACTATGCAGGAATGTGTACTACTGAGTGCTAGTACTTAGGTTATAAAAGAGAACTACCTAACGAAAAAGTACTCTACCTTTCCTCCTCATAAGTGCTTCTTCTTGATAAAATCGTTGCCATGGCGGTGGCGAGCTCTAGGTCGAGAACTACTGTAACAGGGAGGCGGCAACCAAGGCTGCGGAAAAAAGAGGGCTCGCCGCGCGAGAGACCTCGAAAAGATCTCTCTCACGGGCGATGGCTCCCGAGGCGCCCTAGCCCTTGAGCGAACATGCCGAGCCGGAGCTGGATCGTTATCCCTCGGCATGCCGATCAGCTCAAGCACCTCAATAAGCGAAGGAGTTCATCCAAGGCTTGTGGATTCTTGAAGGAGACCTCGGCGACATACCCATGAGCTCAATCGGCGGGGAGTTGACCATCGGCTTGGTGATCTTGCTGAAGAAGAGCATTGCCTCGGAGAAGAAAGCGTGGCGAAATCCTGCGACTTCGGAGGACAAAGGCGAGAAGCTCTGCCTGAGATCGACTGTTGAAGGAAGAAGCCCGGCTAGAAGAAGCTGCATGAGAATAGTAGTTCCTCGATGAAGATGTTGCGAGGCCTCGTCATGGAGCGGAAGGAGGAGTTGGCGGCCGAGCACCGGCTCTTTGTCAAAGGCGTTCGGCCGTGGAGCAGATGATGAAGGCTCGCGTCGAAAATCGCGTCATGGACATAATGAAGAAGATGGCGGAGGAGGCGCCAGGAGATGGAAGGGTCGTGGGGCGATGAAGGCGATTCCGACTCGGGAATTAGATCATTTGGGGTGATAATCTTCCTTCTTCTTTTCTCTTGTTTTCATCTTGCTTGGTGTTTAGCCCGTGTCACTTCTGCGAGGCATGAATAGAACAATGGTTTTGTTTTTGAGGAATGAATAGAACAATGCTAGTAACAATGAGATGACTAGCAAATTAGATATTTTTTTATCGCCATTAGGCCTTTGGGCTCCGTGTTTGTGCTCCTCCGTCATTACTACTCGTTGGAAAACTTGAGTATACCCGTTCTTTGCTCCTCCTCGATCGGTCGTGGGCATTTATCGAAGGTCAAATCACAAGGCCCGCCTTCCGATAATGACCGTAAATCAAAAGGCCCTTCGTGAAACCGAAGCTAACTACCCGCCCTCTAGCCTTTTAAAAATGTATACTTTTTACAGCAGGTTTCGATGGATTCGTCATGGAGCAAAACTTGAAATTAAAAAAAATGGTACATATAGAGGCGCTAAATGGCCAAATTATGCATATAGTACTATTAAAAGGCTAGTCACAATAATGGTGTCGGCACCCCCCCTCAAATAAAACTAAGCACCACAAATTCTTTGACAAAACTAAGCACCGAAATTCTTTGACAACTAAGTGGTTATATGATGTTGGCCATATATATTTCGTATATAATGTGAATAAGCAGTGGTAGTACTATACCAACTAAAAGATGAAATGTAAAAATACTAGTATGTACCTGGAGTTAAAGTAAAAAAAATAACATGTTCTTTCCAAAACCCTCAAATTAAAAGCAACCTGAAATTAAATTTCCTTTCCGGTGAACCTCTTGAACCCCATGAGCAGGACCCCCTTTTTTGGGGTCCAATTGCTTTCCCTTGCCCCTTCCTCTTGGGAACTTCTTTTTTAACCGCCAATTGGCATTGCTCTTCATCCAACCCTTGTGATATTGAAACAAAGGTCCATCCGCAAACTAGTGGAGGGTTTTCTTCTTCCTGCCATCTCATAAACTTTGGGTTTCTCCTTTTCGGGTGAACCATCTCTCGGTCCTTGAAGGTGCGAAGGAAGGCCATTCTTTTGGAGGCGGTGTTGTCGGACCATCCGTGAGGTTCTTTTCTTACCAAAGTTCAATGATTTGAAGGTTGTTGGGAATTTCCTTAAAATCCCGGCACTCAACGTCGGATAAGGGTGCCGCAAAGTAGCCGAAACCGGTCAGGCGGGTTCTTCCTCTCTTCCTTTAGACCTTTCCATCCCGGATTGTGGGTATCAACATTGGGTGAAATTCATCACGAGTTTGAAATTCAGGCAAAGGCATCCTTTCCCGGGGAACGGTAGGCGCGAACCATCCCGTGGTTCCCTTTACCACCCTCGGGTTTGGGGCCCTGGATTTAGGGGTTAGGTTAGTGGAATGCCTAATGTAATGGGCCCAACTAAACAAGTGGTATTAAAGGGGTGGGGGCGTAAAAACCCCCTCCCTGTACTTTCCTTCCAAATATGGGAAAGCCCTTGGATCAAAGCGGTTCTTATTTAGACCAATTAATATTATTGGATTTGCAAATTTTACCTTAATGATGTTTGCTGTCCAGGGTGCAAGCCCAAATTGGCCTCCACGGCGCGCTTGGAGCCCGTTTTCTTTCCTTGGTCACCCCAAAACTAAAGGGGGTTTTTTTTCTCTTTCCTTTCTTTTTCCCCCTTTTGAAATTTTAAAACCACCATTAGGGGAAAAACTTTTTATTGGCCTAATTTGTGGGGCCCCAAGCTTTAAAAACACCGAGGGAAAAAAAAAAAGGGTTTTGCCCCTTTTTCAAAAATTTGGGAAGATAAATCATTGTCGGGGTGGTTTATTTCAAAGGTTTCACTCTGTGTAAAATTATCGAAGGTTTCTTGGATATTATTTCATCTCTAGAGCCAAACATCCGGGTAAATGTAAAAAGTACTTTTGCAAAAAACATTCAATTATTCAACCATCCAAAACTTGTGAAAAATAACTCTTATTGTCTTTGGGGACATGGTTCATCAAAGTCTTTCACGGTCTTATAAAAACATACTGGGATTCTAGCTAAACCAAAATGGGCCTTTTTCTGGCCTACTCCAATAGAGAAAAGCATGGGTCTCCCAGCTAGCAGGGATTACATTGGGGAAAGATAAGTCAACATTTAACTTAGTAATGCATTGTCGGTGAACCTCCTTGGAGTCCCCATGCCAATTGGGGGTCTTAATCGCCCGTCCCATGGCGGGAAGGCGTGGGGGTCCGCAAAAGAGATTCCGGCCCTCATAAATATGAAAACGTTACATCAGCCTCTGTGATTTCGGGTTAAGGGGCTCCCCAGGAACTACAGATTGGCGGGACTTTAACCTTCGGTGGCCACGCAAGAAAGCGTGGTCCCCTCGAGAAGGGTTGCGATTCCGGACTCCGGCGGTGACGTCCGCTCTTGGATGCTTCGCCAAGGGCCGTGGGTTGGGTGGCTTGTGGGGGGTGATGCCCGAATTTGGGACCAAACCCGGGCCTAAGCGTGACGGGGCTCCTTAGGCATCACCATAAATCCATAACGGGAGTGGCTGGGGGCGTTCCATTGGTTGGCAAGTTCTCAATTACTCAAAAAAACATGGGCAAAAGAGATTAAATTCAGCAACTAGCATAGTTTGACAGATCAGCTGGACCGACTGCGAACTACCACAATTTGAACAGGGGAATAAAACATGGTGCAGCAGGGGGCACCATTGGCTTATTGTCACCCATTCGTTAGGAAGGGTTCTTTGGGAAAATCTTCTCGGTAATCGTCTCTACGATCGCGGTGCTCCCAAATTCCATGGGCCCTTAAGGGCAAAGTGGCTTGGGGTTTTGGGTCCCAAAATCCTTAACCCAAGGGAGGCGGTGTTTATTTTTCTTACCTATCTCTTTTTTTGTTTTTTAAATTATTGAGTTGTCCCTCGAATGTACTCGTTGTCCCTTGCCCCGGGCTAAACCGCCCCTCGCCCCATTAAACCCGATAAAAGAAACCTATCCCCGGGGAAAGCCCTTGGGGAGGGAACAAACACAACGCCCCTTTGATCTAGATCCCTGCGCCCCTTCTGTCACCTACCCGAAATGGGCTCTTGATGCGCCCAATTTAACATGGGCGAGGCTTATGTTGGCATGTATACATAGTCATCCTTGCACTCGACACAACAATTACATGGTTGCATCACTTAAAATTTTTCTCTCCTCGACTCCTGTCCCATAAATGCGTCTTTGGTTATCTCCCCCCATAAATCCCTAAAAAAATCATTTTCATCTTCAAGGACAAATATAATCCGGCCTTCGGGTTTTGGGCAAATTTAAAATTAAAAAATTTTAATTAATTTTATTTAAATAAATTTTTTAAAATTATGTTTACAGGCTTTTAAAAATGCATGAATGACCACTAAATTCCATGAATTGAATTTGGTTGTTTTTTGACCGCTTGCTGGGTATCTTTTAAAAAAAACTGTAATGGTCTATCTATATATAAATTAGACTTATAAATGGAAAAACAATGTTTTTTGGGCCCAAAACCCTATAAATCACCTTAAAACAATTTTTCCAAAGTAACCCCATGAAACAGAACTCCCCCTCGGGCTCCCTTTCTGAATTTTCTTCTTTGCTTGGGACAAACAAGGTTGCTTCACCCCAAATAACGGTGCAACCAGCAGGGGGGCCACTCGAGGCCCATTATTGTAATGAGCTGGGCGTCAAATACAATGGGCCCTTCCAGAGGGGCGAAGCAACCATTATTTCCCACATCGGGACTCATCTCAAACCTATAGTTTGTTTTCCTCCGAGGACAACGCATGCCGGCATCATAGTGGGACGCAACCATGTCCCCCGGTGCGGGTTCCCTCATTTTAATCTTCCTCCGGATGGTTTAATACATGCGCCCTTTTGGTTGAATTTAACGGCATTTTATATATTTTAATATAATTTATATATTTAATATTATATTAATTAATTATATAATTAATATAAATATATTAAAGTGCCAAAAAAAATTATCTTTTCATTCTCCCTTCAGGTTGCCTGGAGAAAAAATTGAAATTTTTAAAAAAGGGTTAAACTATAGAGGGTAAAGCCAAATTTGCCAATAGTTTAAAAAAACAATAATTGTTTGGGGTCAAATTCTTTAAAATTACTGTAGTACATTTGGAGTTAAAGTAAAAGAAACAAACAAGGTTTTTTGGGGCTAAAAACCACCTCAAATTAAACTCCCCTAAATTAAATTGCAACTAATGGTAAAACTTTATAGAATTTGAACCCATACAGCCAAATACCTTATGGGTTCTGTCCTACTTGTCCTTGTCCCCTTCCTCTTGGCGTTTCTTTCTTGGCCAACTTGTTTCTCTTCATCCACCTTTAGTATTGCAAAGGTAGGCACCTTGCAGTGGATGTGGCTTACTGCATTTGCCATGGAGGGAGAAAGGGTGAATGGGCTCCTTTTAATGAAGAGAACCATCTCTGGGGGTGGCTGAATTTGTGAGAGGGACCCGCCGTTCTTGGATTAAGGGTTGCCACAAGGCCCCACCGCCAGGGACTTCTTTGTTCAAGTCTTGATAGTTTGCGTTTGTTCGAGAAGCTTAAAATCCCGCACCAACGTCGGCATGTATGTTAGACCAAGCAAAGGTTTTGGAAACCGGACCGGGGTTCTTCCCTTCTTTCCTTTAGTCCCCGTCCCCGGGGTGTCTCAAATTAGGCCCCTCATATTGGTTTTAAACATTCCCGGCGAAAGGCATCCCCCCGTCGGGGAAATGGGGAGGGGGAATCTGGTGTGGTTCTAACCTTTCTCACCCACCCGGGGGAAATTTGCCATGGATTTGGGGGGGATTTGGGGCCCAATATTGGGGGGGTTGTTATGGCTGTAATTGTGGGGGGGAAACTAAAAAAGCTTGTATTAAAGGATGTGCGGGGGCGAGTAAAAACTGGTGCAGCGGGCGGGGGTTGGCTTTCCATTTCCCATATAGGGCTTCAAACCCTTTGAGATCGAGCGGTTGCATGGCGGATTCTGCCTTTGGGTGAATATCCTATTGGAGGTTATTGAAATTTTACAAAGCACACCGTTTACCGGATAAGGGCTGGGACCTATAGGTCGCGCCTACCCAAAAACCGTCCTCCCTTATTGCCCTGGGTTTAACCGGTGCTTGGATCAAAGTTGGCATTCTCTTCTCCTTGTCACTCATCTCCAAGGTTGGAAAGGTTGGCAAATCGGACTTTATGCCTATGTGGAAGCTTACTACTGATAGGAACAAGTAAGTACAATAGTCGCTTTACATGGCATTTTGCATATGTGGAGGAAAGAGAGGCAAGGAAAAAGTGGAGAAGTGGGCTCTCATGCAGAGAGCCAACCTCTACTACTACATGGTGGAGCATTGGCGAGGCACTGTATGGAGGTGGTCGGGAATCGGGAGACTCACGCCCGTCGTGGCGCCTTGATTAAAATGATAATGGCAAGTCAAATCACGGGCCCCACCTGTCCGCGATAACTTCGCTATTAAATCACACAGCCCTCGTTTGCAGCAGCCTACTCCCTCGTCTTCTCGCATCTCGCCGAACCGACTAAGGCGGAACTCCCGCCGCCTACGGCAGAAAATCCCGCCCTCGACTTTTAAATAGTATCGATATACTAATTTTGTATCCATGGATTGCGCCGCGCCATGGAGCAAAGCGTCTAAGACGGCGGACACATGTCGGAGTATACATACCGCCCGTCGCGTTCGTCGCACCCAGACGGTCGGTCGATGCAGCACGCTGCTCTCCGAATGGAGCAGCGTCATATTGCGTTCGCACACACATGTGGGGCGGCAATTGAGATCCGACCATAGGCACACTCCCGGCCCGCAAGTCGGGTGACTTAATAGAAGAGGGAGGCGGCGATAGTACTAGAAGTGTTGTACTACGTTGGTGCTGGATGATCCACGCAAGACACGGAAGATCAGTTCGTCCATGCATGTGACGAGACTCCAGCGAACCGCTGGATTGGCTATCGTCTACATATCATGTGGCTGTGTTGTACATGGCTGTAGTTGTGGTGAGAATCTAAAAAGGTTTCTTGTCATCTCGCAAAATTATGTGTCATGTGCGGATCAACTGCGAGGTTAAGCTCTTGACAACTGAGTTGGGCTAGTCATTGGGGGCACATGCACGAGCAGTGACTACTCGGCTACCATCGGTCAAGCCGGCTATATTAATTAGGACATCTGTCAGCCGGACCCTTTTCTCTGAGTTTATCTTTAATTTGAGCTTTGTTCCTCGTCTGGTTTGTCATTGGGATTCATGTTGTCTCCTTTAGGCGTGTGAGTTATGATTTCTTGTCATGTGGCATTTTTTCGTGTTATATAGTTATAATCGGTGCTTGAGTCAAAATAGCGACAAGCTGCGCCTCCGGCCGCGATGCAAAAGACTTCTCGGCAGTCATTAGCGAGTCGGCCAGCTCCGTGAACAAAAAGAACGTACTACTCCACTATGGCGAGGCCTCGGCTTGCTTGCTAGTGTTGCTCTCTTCACCTTGTCTCGGCCTCTCGAGATCTAAACACGACAGCGGTAGCCACACACTCTCTCTTCTCTCTCACTCTGGCTGGTCCACCAGATCAATGGGATCCTCTCCGTCGGGAAGGTGAGAAGGTGCAATGTTCTGCTGATGCCGTCCTGGCGGCGGCTCTTACCCTTCTATTGGTAGCGCGTCCCGATCAGCCTGTTGCCGTTCTCTCCCAAGCTTTTGTTGGCGAGGAGAACCTCACGGCCCCTTCTTCCTCGGCTTTGCGAGTAGTGTGGGCCGAGATCCGGCCTCCGCCGCCCACCTAGCGACATCTGCGCTGACCATCGGTGTAACTTCCTTCAAACGGCCTTGCTCTACTTCGGAGCTCTGACGTCGCTGCATTTGTAACTTTTACTATTTCTCAGGCCCCTCGTGAATAGGATCAATCGGCTGTTTGAAAACCACCTAACTTTTTATATTTAAGAGGTAAAACTAGTTCATGCACTTTCGAATCTAGTACTACTTGGTTCAAACAAGGAAGAAAGGGGGTGGGGGTGGGGAAGGATTTGTTACGAATCTAGGACTTGGTGAAAGAGGAAATAATGGGGGCGAAAAGTGGCAGAGACTGGCTATCAACTGGTCTCTAGGTCTAATAGGGAAATAAAGGAAACACAGTACAAACTCAATATAAACCCGATCTATTGGTTGAAAAAGGAAAGAAAGTGGGAATTGAGGGACAAATCAACGAAGTAAGTCCAGCACTAGATTTGCTAGCCTCACACAGTATAAAGGTGGTTACTACCGAACAAAAATGGGACCAACCCAGATATATCCTGTTACGATGCTTGTTGCCTCGAGCCACTCTTACCTAATGCCATTTGGTAAAATCATGCGATCGCCTTTATTAAAAAGTAAGGAACACGTTAAACCAATATTGTTTTCAATGTAATACCTCGATAATATGGATCAATGGCACTTCTTTACATGTCCTGCTAAAATTTCCCATTAAAGATAAGTTGGTTCTTTTAGATTGAAATGCAAGCTGTCTAGTCCACCTTCTCTCTCAGGTGCCCAAAGTAATGTAAATATTTAGCGGTTGTCATAGTTAATCCTAATTGCCACACTAATATCTAACAATGTACCTGCTTTAGAGTACTCTTTGTCCTAATAGGATTGCCATTGAGATAAAGAACATACTTCTTTTCATTTGATGTATGTTTCATCACTTATTAATCACCCTCCTTTCCATCTTTTTGTGCAAACAAGATATATGCATTTCACGCTAGATCTTGGTTGAACTTGCACAAATGATATCAAAGTATAGTTGAGCATTCAGGAGCTTCAATACCAACCATGATGTTGCTCAATTTATTGCAACTAATAGAAGAATAAGCTGCTTGTAGGTTTGTTTTCTGATGGAAATGGAACCCGGGGATGAACCATTTTCTTAAAAATTTGAAGAAGAAGCTGCTAGCTCAGGACATTGCTTCATTTCGATGAAAGCGCAAAGGTCCATAATTGAATCATCCATGTTGGCATTTGAAAGAGCCAGCTTGACATCTAGTCTAAGCTCTGGCCTCCATCCTTGTGGTAGCTGCGGTACCCACCTCGTTTGCCTGCTCAGCCTAATTATCGATAAAATGAAGTAATATCTGATTTAAAATAGGCGAGTGTCATCTCTATCATTTCATTTCCATGTAGATAAAGAAAGTGCTTCTCTTGGTTAAAGTATGTTTCATCAACTAGTCCCATTGTTAATGTTAAGCGTTTACGCAAATTGGGGTGCTTAATTTTAGTTGATATGTACAAAAATAGAGATTGGAATGTCTCAAAGCGCTCCTTGTACTCTTGATGTACCTGATGTTCATCACTCATGGAAGGTGTATCTGAGAGACTTGGGATGATGTCGATATGAGGCGTACCTATGAGCGTCATGAGGCCCATCTCGCCCTCATGACATGGCATACTATGATACTATCGCAATATTTTCTTCTATTTATTTTGTGGTTTCATCAACTAGTGCCACTATAATGTAATCACGCTTTTTCATTATTTGTGCAAATAGGGTTATTCAGCTGCATTTTGGTGGAACTGCACAAATGTACGTATGGAACCGGCATATATCACGAGTCGAGGTGTACCAAGTAAAATTACCGACACCAACCATGCTGCATGCATGCATTGGCATCCACCACAACCAGTGGGATGTGTGGCGCTCTCGTGGACGGATCTTTCTCGGCGACAAATCCTCTAACCAAATACTAGTAGCTTATATTGGCAGTTTTCTAGGGGTACTCTTTTACGAAAGAAGCACCAATCTATTTTTCTTTATTTGTACCTTTGTGTCACAACTTTGACCCAAGGTCGAGCTATTTTAGGGTGATTGGCGTAGTACTCGAAGACTGATTGTAAGCATGATTTTCATTATTGTCCCTGATTGTAAGCATGAGCGGTGGAAGATTAGGTTAGTCTGAAGCTTACCTTAAACCCTACGCCGCCTTTGAAGCGAAGGCGGCATCAAGGGAACCGTGGAGAACCGGG